>BGPR01003221.1:96944-111522 GCA_013235015.1 Araneus ventricosus
CTATATATAATTCCAGACATTCGTAAAATACTATATATAATTCCAGACATTCGTAAAATGCTATATATAATTCCAGACATTCGTAAAATACTATATTTAATTCCGGATTGAATGACGGAAAAATGACGCTTTCTTTTTAAAAAAATGCTCTTTATGGGAATACATTTAAGTAATTTGTTTATCACATATTTGATTGAATGTCACTGTAAGTTGTTGTGGTGCGCAATCATATATTCATTATTTCAAGTGTTGTTTAGAACAAATATATCATTAGAGCAATTCTGAGAACACCAGTAGTTTCCTAATTATGTATTTAAACATGCATCATGCTGTAAAATGCAATTTTATTTTCGACATTTTCCTAGAATAGGAAATAAAGTCATTATTCACACGTTTACTCAGCTATCAGAAGATTGGTAATGATTTAAAAAACATAATGATAACTTTCGAAATGTTTGTAGAATCCTGAACATAACAAATGATTTAAAAAAAACGAACAGCATCTAACATGTAGAAATAATAGAAAATAAAATGATCGGAGCATCCTTGATGACACAATTTTTTGTTCTGCGGTAATTAAAACTGTTTTTAATCGTGAGAAATTATTGCAACAATTATAGAAATCCGAAATTGCGGAATATGGCCCTTGGAGTATCGATGAAAATAATTTATTGTTTAAATTTCGTAATAAAGAATAAACATTCGGAAGAAACGCTGAACAATTGGATAAGAAATTTCTTACGAAATGTCAATTTCAAAGCCTGAAGTAATTTCGGATCATTAAAATTTTTTATTGGAATTGTTGGTGATGATCTTTAAAACATTTCTTCGCTTTCTGAGAATGAAATTGTTGTACTAACTCTGAAAACTATTGCAACACCTTGGGCAGAAAAGATAAAAATTTAATTTAATTAATGAATAAATAAACCACAGGCATTTTATAGTCACCACAATATTGTTGAAACTATGAACATTCTATTGAGACCTTGTATACTAGATTATCAAATGTTTTGCATATTTTTTTTAGAACAGAAGTTAGAATTTTATTTTGTAGAAAAAATGAAAATAGATTTGTTTTAATTACCCTTAAGTCGACTTCGCACCAGGCCCCTCTCCTCCGGGGGGGGGGGCACCACTGAGAGTTCACGGATGAGAAGCCGTCGGATAAGTAAGCGGTTCTCGCTTCGCCTGGGAGTATAGTAATAGTGGGGGTCGAGTACCCCCACCCGTAATTGTACGTACCTCCTTCGGGAGGGGTCGGGCCATGGCCGGTGATGGCCATTAGGATTCTGGCCTCCGTAATCGAGCTATTGCAGCGACTGTCATTTAATGTCCCCCGAGTGCTAAGTCAGGACGGGGTTAAGATTTTCGGGGTTCTGTTAAGATTTGCACCAGGCCCCCGCTTTGTACGGCCCTGACCGACATTTGTACTCCTTCAAATGTAATAAACTTCGGAAAGGCTGTTATCACAATTGGAAAAAAAGGGTATGTAAAGCGATGGAAGTAATATAACGGTTATTTGTGAGGACGAAGATGAAGAAACACCGCCACAAAAGACCATTAAATCTCAAAAATTCTGTCCTGAACAAAAAAAATCTGCATTAAATGAGATGATATTACAAATGAATAAATAAAACCCCCTTCGAATTATTAGTTCGAGTTCAATTTTAAAGAAGCAATGAGGTCGATTAATTAATTGTAGCCATCTGTCACAATGATCATCAAAAGATCAAATCATAACCCATTTCATTGACCATTTAGATAGAATAGTAGATGTGTATAAAATAAATGTAAAAGGTCATTGCGTAAAATAAACATGCAAGTACCATTTATATATAAGGTTGTATCAATATAATTTTTTTTTCCTTTCGCTCAAAGCCTTGGTTATATCAATAACAAAAAAAGCAAAATTAATTCTAAGATGAGAGGAAGTTTTGAACAGTCCTTTTTATAAAAAGTTAAGGTCAATTTCTCTATTGATCTGAAGGAGAAACCGAATATTTCATCCATTTCCGAAGCTTTTAGTTCCAGAAATAGATGGCGCCACCACTGTATTCTAAGCTTAAGATTTGGTAAAAAGACCTGTTGTTACTTTCGCTTCTCTCTGCTAATTGGCGAATAAACTGATCGATGTCCTTGTTGGAAAGACAGCCAACTAAAAAGTAAATAGACTTTCTCGCGAGGAGGTTGTGTTGCGTTTTTCTATAAACAATGAGTTGCGCTTTTCTATAAACAATGAGTATCAATGAGTCCACAAAGGTGTATTTGGAAATGAGTAAGGAACTGTACTAGTTTTTCTTCCTTTTACTTTGAAATCCTTATTTTTGCTTCGAGTTTCACTGATTTCCCGGATATCGTTTCACGAATAACGCAAAGAAAAATAATTCCGATTTATTTTCATTTTTGATAAAGTTAAATACACAAAATAGTTACAAAACTGCTGCAAACATGGTAAAGATTTGTTCTCAAAAAGTTACATTTATTTCTTCACAGACTGTCGACCACAAAAATCACATTCGCTTTTCCTCCAGAAATGACAAATTGAAGAGTTTCAAAATAGTCTACTAATCTGAAGAAGAAGTTTATATTAAAATAATTATAATAGCGGCTAATTTCATAAATGGAACATGAAGGAGCATACGGAATAAACCATTGAATCAATTTTACAGATTATCTTTTTAAACACTTTTATTTAACTTTATTAGTTTCAACTTTGTACAGATGGAATTTTGTGAAAGAATTTTCACTCATTTCTACTTCCTTCCATAACTTCTAATAATTTTTAACTCGTTTCTAAAATTCTGAAATTTCTTACACTTGTGTATTCTTGGTGACAATGCACTATTTTAAGTATTTTCCAGAACTTAATTACCAGTTTCTATTGATCTTAGTTAAATTTTGATTCCATACAAGTGCTGCCACCTGGCAGTGAATTTGTGGAACAATTAATTACAAGATTTCATAATATTTATAAAAATGAATTGTGAATTATATTAAACACTTCAACATAGAAAGTAAAATAGTAAAGTAACACTCTTTTATTGCGCTAATAAGCAGAAACTAATATTTTAGTAAAAATCTAGGGGTTCAAACAAAAACATAAAAGTATGAGACGCTACAACAATCGATTACGCCATATAAGGAAGAAAATATAGCCTAAACATTGATTAAAAATGAAAATATGTTACGAATACAATTAGAGTATTTCTGTCACGCTTTTGTTTTAGATTTGATAGTTTGGATTCGAGACGTACGCTTGTCTGCTTTGTCTCCCTCGCATTGAGGAAGAAAATTTGATAACTTTGTCTCGAATTGAAAACTTCACACGGGAGTCGGTTTCACCACTGCTATAACTTTCAGCCACGCTTTTGATTTGAAATTATAAGTATCTTTGTTTGGTGAGAAGACAAAGTGAGAGTTAATCATATTTTGGTTGAGTGCCCAGCATTCAATTCCCATCGAGGCGACTTTTTCCATTCGTCAACTAGAATCCTGCAGGGGGAAATCTCCGATCATATTTTGGTTGAGTGCCCTGCATTCAATTCCCATCGAGGGGACTTTTCCCATTCGTTAACTAGAATCCTGCTGGACTTTTGGGGGGAAATCTCCGACGAAATTTGTAAAATTTTTACAAGGCATTGGGTTTTATCACTGAATTTAATTCTCATTTGTTTCTTTTATGTATCGTTACGCTATTTTATCCTTGTTCAAAGTTATAATCATTCAAAACTTTTAACGTTTTAGTTTTTTATTTATTATTATTTTTTTTATTTCCCACGCTGACCCTTCTTTACCCAAAGGGTGTACATGTCACGAGTTGGTGGAACTTTTAACTTTGTGAAATTTTTGACCGGGGTAAGGACAAATATATTTTCAAGAGTATTTTATTTTTATCCATGGCAAATGGGGCCCGACCCGAGTTGAACTATATTTTTACATTTATTTCCCCTGAATATAAAACTCGCATATTCTCATTATTATTAATCGAAATAACAGCAGGTGACTAAAGAAAGACCTACGTGATTGGGCCACGGTGGCCTGGTGGTAAGTTCTCGATCTCGGGGCCATAGGGTTCCATGTTCGAAACCCGATTCCACCGAAGAACCGCCGTGTAAGTGGGTCTGGTGCACGTTAAATCTGTCGGAGCCAAATGACCTCCCCCTGGTGTGGTGCGGAAGTTCGGAGATGGGGTGCCAGCTCAGGCGTCGTCCTCGTCATTTGACAGCGGTTCAAAATGACGAGGTTCATCCCAAAATAGCCCTCGTGTTGCTTCAAAACGGGACGCCAATAAAACTAAACTAAACCGTCTGCTGATTAGCCGCGTAAGGACCGAGTTATTTCGAAATCTACGGTCTTTAGGACGAGTTAACTCGGGTTTATGACCTTAAGCTGTTTATCACCATAGTCATAATTCGCAAGAGGGCTCCGCATGCCAGTACTTTGCCCCAAGGCCCCGATCGACTCTTCGCGGCCCTGTCAGAACTGGCCCTCTACTTATTCAAATTCATCATACCTACCTGCTGTCTGTCTGGCTATGAAGTCAACCTCATCAGAATCAGTCAAATTAGAACCTCTAGTCCAAAACATCGTAGCATATTTTAAGTTCGATTCGTCAACATTGGCAAAAGCACGCGTCACGACTTTTGTATCACGCACCACGCAATTTACAGGTAGTATGCCAGTCTAAAATGATAACCACGATAAAAACATCTCGCTTTAACACGGCTTCGCTTCAACACTATTAACTTTAGCACGGTCACACTTTAACACGGTTTGTTTTAAGACGGCTACAATCAAGTGGCACAAATGGGAAAAGAAGCCCAGGAAAAAAACAATCTTATTGCTCAATATTCATACGATATCATCTCGGAGAATATATTTCATAAAGGGGGCAGGCAATTAGAAACCTCGTTCAAAAGGGTGACACAATTAATGCTGCCATGGAAGCGATTTTGAAACTGTACAAACCATTACACTGAAGAAAGTAAATACATACGTTAAAATATTTATTGATTATTTTCAAGAAATCTATATTGGAAGTAGAGAAAAGTTTGTTGATTCTTAGAATTACAGTCAAAACCTGGTATAATGAAAGCCTCGGTTATAATGAACTTTTCAAATGTCATTAATGTACCTTCAAATGCTTATAACGAACTAGAAAAGCAAGGAATTCGGATATAGCGAACCAAAATTCCAACTTTTCAAGCTAAATGGTTAGAAAAGAACAAAGTGAATGCTTTTTCCCAAAGCGAAATTGAAGATTTCGAAAGTTGCGATGACGACTTGATTACATCTGATTCGCCAGGCGATGAGGATATAGTTTCCGTCATAAAAGGATCATTTGATTGACGATTCATCTTCAGATATGGAAGACGAAGGTGATGCGCAAGTTCAGGTTCTTCAATTTCTAATGAGAGGGCTGCTGTGAAAATTTCGCAAAATTTCTTTGCAACAGAAACTGTGGATAAAACTGTTATATTCTCGTTTTTAATTTATTGATAAGAAAGTAGACGCATCTGAAATCCAGGTGCTCTCAACAAAAAATCATGGATTATTTTCATACTTTAGAGAAATATATGCAAGTACAATTAATTTCACTCTTTAATTTTTAAAAATAAATATTTATTTAATTTATTATTGCCCAGTAATAATTATAATTCAGTGTAATTAATTTATTCAACACAAAAATGTGTTTAAAAGATTATAGAAAATTTTGCGTAGCCAATATTTGAAAATATAGCGAACCTTAAGTTGTAGCAAACTTCTGGATCAGTCCGTTAAGGGTTCGTTATAACGGGTTTTGACGGTATAAGTGAAATAAAATAAATTTTTATTTGAATTATTTTCTGCTTTTGAGTCTTTAATTTACAATTCATTATTCTAAATATTACGCAACCTTGAAATCAATATTTTTTTTCAAATTCACTTCTAGGTGGCACCGATCGTACGGAATCCAAATGTAATGAACTTAATCGATTAATTAATAATTAAATTCTGAAAGCACCAAAATAGTGTATTGTCATCGATAACACTCAAGTGTTAAAAATTTCAATGCATCAGGAAATGAGCGAATTACAAAATTCCATCTTTACAAACAAGAAACAAATCAAGTAAAATAAAAGTGCGTAAAAAAAGGGAATTACAGTAGAGTCTCCCTACAACGAAGTCTCCCTACAGCGAATTTCTACCTATAACGAAATTTTTAATCGGAATGTTAAAAAACATTCAAAATATTCTCCATATAACGAAGTGGTTGTCTCCCTATAACGAATTTTTTCAGACGTTTATCTTTTCGATTTTTGTCATTTTTGAAGAAAGTTGCTAATTTCTGTGCAAACAAATCGCTCACACGTGCAACCACTCGCATTGTTCATTCCAGCGATAACGTCTCCCTACAAAAACGCTAGCTTTAAAGGAGACAAATATTTCGGAGGAAAGAAAAGCAAACAAAGATTCCCAATTTTGTTATGTGCAACATGACTTAATAAAATACTTTTACTCATAATTAAATACTTTTGAACTTATCGCACCTAATAAAAGGTTTGGAACATTTACTTAAATAATTGCAAAAATCTCTAATCTCCGTATAACGAAATTTTCTCTATAGCGAATTTTTTAACTGGAACCAAGCGATTTCGTTATAGGGAGACTCCACGGTAGTTTTCCAACAACAACAACAAAATCTGCATTTTATATAAAAGATCTAAATATATCCATATATCGTCCCGCTACAGCTATTATAGGGTGAACAGTAAGAAATGAAAAAAGGAGTCCAAATAAATATAGAGCATCTGGCAATCTTGGTCGGGGTCTGCGAACTAATTGCTTCTCGGGGAAGGGTCGTGCAAAAAAGCGTCCTCCAAAAGGGGTCACGCACGTCAAAGGGTTGTCGCAGGGGATGGGGGCGGCAACCGAGTGCTCCACTTACGCGTGACCACTTCAGATGACAAAGGAGGCCAGATGGGTCACTCCAGTTCAGATGAATGAACGGAAAAACTCCCTCCCGCCACAGCGCGCTTCCCAAACGATTTTGGAGGCCGTCAACACGTACACAATCCTGGATCTGGATCGATGAGCGCGAAAGCTTTTGGCCTCAACTCGCGAAGATTTCGAATAAGAGGAGCATTTGGGGCAAGTCGGAAACTTTTGTTTTTCACGAAGTTCGACGGCATCAGTGGCGAATCCAGGATTCGGGTCTGGGGGGGCTGAGGTTATAAAAATTTTGTATCGTAGTGACGAATGTCAAAACTCATGGCTTATGTAAACCAAAACACTTTCACTTTACAGACTTTCCTCACCTGACAATAAGAATCATAAAGAACACTACAATACTTTGGATAATTTAATAAAAACACAATGAAATAACTAGTCCAAAAATGTTTTCGACCGCGTCAACGCTACAAGTACAAGTGGACTGACTACAAAAGTAGGAAAATTTTCGAGCCTGTCAAGTCAGAAAGCAATGTTGTCACGATTTTATTATTTTTTAAATGAAAATTAAGAACAAATAGTTGTAGTGATAAATAAAATTTTTAATAAAATTTTGGTTTAGCCCGGGGGGGGGGGGGCGGCAGCCCGATAGCCCCCCCCGGATTCGCCACTGGACGGCATAAATACACACGAGGGACGAGAAGCGGCACGAAGTAATTTACTAACCATAAACCCCCCCCCCCCCCCCAATCAACGTATTTTTTAAATTCTATAATGTCTGCATTCTAAATGTCAAACAAACTTATTTAGAAATATGCATGTTTTACCTGCAAATACGACTTAACCCTCCGACTGCATAATTTTTTTGAATTACTATTAAGATGCAACGTTTTAAAACATGTTTAGATACCGTTGAACCAACCTAATTGTTATTTACATGCAGGTCTTTATTAGTATAATATGATTCAACGTTTTAAAAGTACTGAGTAAACCCATTTAGGTTGCGAAAATCGCAGGATGCAGCAAGAAACAGACGAACTTCCCAATCCGCGGAAATCGCAGGGTATGCAGTCAAAGGGTTAATAATATTATGGTGAGGATTTTTAGCTTTCAGCTATATTTAAGATTATATAGTTTTGTTATTGAAACTAAAATAATATATTCAATAAATTTTTAAAAATATAAAACTTTATTTCTCTATTCTATTAAAATATTTTTTCTTCATACTCCCGCTCTGGGCCGCCTTTGCTAGGGACGATTGGGAGTTATAAGCAAACAATTTATACACAACTAAAAGTACCAGGGTGTAGACAACAAAATTTTAAAATTTAGCTACAGAATAGCTATATTTCCACGACTCTATTGCTTTTTTAAAATATAATTCTTGGCTTTAGGCAGTTAAAATGAAATAAAAATTTAATTTTCCCCGCAAGAAGTGTGCGTGCGGGGGGAGGGGCAACTGCTCCCTCTCGCCGACTCTGTAAAAATCAGGGTTCATACTGTATATATAATAGTAAAATTCAGGAGTTTCTAAGGATTTTTTAGGAGTACAGTACAGAAAATTCAGGAGATAACGTGAAAAAAAAAATCAATTGTAGGGGAGTAGGGGGTAGTTTGGACAATTTTTATAAAATTGGCAAAAAAGTATACTAAATATCAATTCTCTCATCTTTACCGATTGCGGTAACTTGGAACATGCGCAGTAGACTCTTTAAGTAAGAATTCCGGATTCCAGCTAAGTAAAATGCCGGATTCCAGCGACTTTCTATCAATAAGGAAAAATAGAAAAGTCATATTTTTATGTTTTATCATAATTTTATCCTTTGCTCTTCGATTGTAATTTTTCGGGAGACAAAAAGAAATATCAGGATAAAAAAACAATTTTCAGGAGTTTTCAGGGCCCTTAGAAAAAATAAGCAAAATTCAGGAGTTTTTCAGGAATTTCAGGAGGAGTAAGAACCCTAGTAAATACACTGCGGGCAAAAATTACGGGGTATTTCAAAATGAATATGAAACGATAAAAAAAAGAAGCTTTTGATTTTTTTTTTATTAAACACGTCTTAACTGATGTTAAAGAAAGTTGTTCGGTTCTGTAAATGAAATACGTGTTTCAGTAGCAAGTGACATATTGGTGGGGGTGAACAGAAGCATGTCAAATTGGGCGAGAGTGCCACACATTGACTGTCCAGTAGGATGTATGGTCAGCCAAGACTGTCAAAAACCACTGACAGCGTTGGAGCATGGACAGGACCAGATTGCCCAGCAGGTTCTTGTGGATTCTCTGCCACTCTTGCTTCAAGGAACTTCCAGCTCAAGAAGTGTTGTGGGCAAAGTCGGCCTCAGAAGGTGAGGGGCCAAACTGGAAACAATTTGGACCGCCGTCTTTTTTTAAGAATCTAAGGACTTAAGAGCCAAGAAAAGAAAAGGGAGTGTTCTCTCCTCGAACTTTTTTATATACTAAAACAATATAGCGCGTTTTTTTATGTTTTTTTTCCTTTTTTGTAAGGAAATAATGTATATTTGGGACGTTTTACTTAATTAGACACATCTACAATATTGATTACACGACCACACATCAGGTTTCATCAAGATTGCTGCGTTTTTGAGTTATCCTGCTCATATACCCGCGAATAGACAGACCGGCAGGCAGTTACGCCTTTGATGGATTTCATCCAAAATTTGATTCAGATCTACAATTTTGATGGTAAAACTATATGCAAAATTGGATCATTCTAGCTCTTGAGTTATCGTGTCCACATGCTGATGGAGAAACAGACGAATTTCGGGTAAAATTTGATAGAAATATTCCAACTTCGTGTTAGGACCGCATACCAATTTTCATCCGTCTAGCTCTTCAACGCTTTTGAGTTATCACGTTCACAGACAGGCAGGCATAATTCCGAAAACGTTTTTTCGAACTTGCCGATCTGCCCATTGTTGCCTTTAAGCAACATACCCAATTTTATCTTCTAAAATCTTGAGAAAAAGTCTGATGCTCTAATGCCTGCTGTTGCCAACAGGATACATACTGAAATGTTTATTAAATCAATTTACAACACATAGATGGCAGCCTGAGGGCTGATAAAAAAAATAAATTGATGTTTTTTGCCCTTGAGGCTGTATCTTTTTTGCTTTGTTTGTACGCTAGACAATACTATATTTTATTCTACAATGTTGAAGGGAACTCCTTATCCGTATTAGTTATAAAATTTTTCTGTGTTTAATATTATAGAATTTTATGAAGGAATTTTTTTCTCAACTAAAGCCCATAGTTGTCTATAACTAACAGTTGTTTTTTGAGCCGCAAATCATACTTAAAACAAAATAGGAATTTTTAAGATATATTTTCCCCATGTTTTATTCAAGAAATGAGACAAGCATTTTTAAGTCAATTTTTGAAAAATCGGGCATTTAAGGATTAGTTTCGGCCCTGAACTGAGCAGAGAGTGGGTAGCATTGTGGCGCGGGGCCCAATTGGGAGCAAGTGGTCCAATCTGGTAAAGGCCGGCTCTAGGTGTGGGGGCATTGGACGGTTTGCCAGATCTCTCCTCAGTGCATAATCGAAAAATTTTCTTTGACTTGTCGTTTGCGTTCCTGATGTTCTTGCCTAACCCTTTCTAAGGCCGTGGGAATATACTTCCCACCAAATTCATCAATTCTTAAATGCAATTTTTAAGGTTGGCGTAAGTTCTTGCTAAATGTTTCGACGACATAAAAACCTGGATGTTCCCGTTTCTTATTTCAAACCATAGCGAAGTGTCTCGACTTGATAATTAATTAACTAAAGTAATTAACAAAAAACTAATGCCATCCACTAAGCTAAATGAATTTCTTTTCTTAAATTAATCTCACAATCCCAAAGTTATTTTATTATACCACTACTAGAAAAAAAATGGGCCTTTAAAGGGCTAATAAAAAAATCAAATACTTATTTTTAATCGCTTCATACTTTTCGTTTCAGAAAGCTGCGACTACCACTTTTGGACGATTTTACTCGGCAGAGGGGTGATACGCTGTGAGTAAGAAGATCGCTTTCCTGGAGTTCTCTGTTAGACGCATTAGTCTTTTCCGATATAGATATTCTTTTTCGTTTTGAATCCTACCATTTTGTTTTAATTCGGAGAGATCGTGTTTGAATCGAATATTTGGTTTCAAAAGTAAGCATCTTCTCCATCTTTCATTCCCCCCCCCCCCTATTTTTGTAAAATATAAAGTCAACTGACGCATGCGCAAAAGCGCGGAGGGTTTCCGTATCTGAAAACGGTTAGTATTCATTTTGAAATATGCAGTTATTTTTGAGTACAGTGCAAGAAGAACGCGGGACAGACACTCAAAACCGAAAACTTCGTGAGAAAATTATGAAACCTTTCGTTACTCGAAAGCACAAATAGTTCGTTGCCTTGAAAACAGAGCAACGGTCTTTCAAACGAAGAAGAAAACGCACCCCATCGCAATGCTACATTTGAAAAATAAATAATAACCAGTGGGAGTGGCCTCCCCTAAACTTTCTCGTATACTGCTCAAAAATTTGTCATTTCCCCTCCCCCTGCGTGGATAAAAAAAATCGAACCTACTGTAACCCAGAATGCAACGAATATCAGAAGGTTTTTCATTGTAGATTATAGTGATTGTAAAATATTTAGGTGAAGAATCATATTCAAAGAGATGCCTATGTATTAAAACTTAGCAATATTTGAGCTTTTCACTCTAGCAAGCTCCGCTAATGCGAGGGCACGAGCGAGCGAAAACAAAACAGGAGATAAAACGAATCTATCACAAACTCAGTCTCAAGGACAAAATGACGTAATCCTTCCGCTTGCTACCAGTACGCATGCGCATGGAGATGAGCATTCGTTTCAAAACTTAACAAATATGCGATTATACAGACCGACAGACAGTCAACCCGTTGACGGATTTGGCCCAAAATTTTATACGGAACTACATTCATGATGATAAAACTGAGTACCAAATTTTATCCATCTAGCTACTCAAGTTTTTGAGTTATAGTGTTCGCATGACCGCGGACAGACAGACAGACTTCCCGTAGACGGATTTTGTCCAAAATTTGATAGAAACCTACAAATTATGTGTCAAGTTCACATAACAAATTTCATCTCTGTATCTCTAATAGTTTTCGAGTTATCGTGTTCACAGACACAATTCCAAAATTGCGTTTTTCGGACTCAGGGAGGTCTAAAACGTGGAGATCGTCAAAATTTCGAGTTCGAATCTTTTGACGATTACAATACAGTGGTACCTCGAGATACAAGTGCCCCGACATACGAGTTATTTGAGATACGAGCGCTGTCGAGCAGCGAAGTTGTGTTTTGAAATACGAGCGACATTTGAGATACGAGGAACGGTACGGTGTATGTACACTTTATAAAACCAGTTTTTTTGCTTTACATTCTCTTTTATTATGTTTTTATACAATATTTGTCATTTATAAATACATTTTTCTTATTCAAAAACACGTAACAAAAACAATTAGGGGTAGCATTTTTGGGGCTGTAACGGATTAACATAATGGCATTTCAATTAATTTCAATGGGGAAAATTGCTTTGAGATACGAGCAAATTGACATACGAGCAAGGTTACGGAACGAATTAAACTCGTATCTCGAGGTATCACTGTACTTTCTCTTTGTATACTTCGTATACGAGAAAGTAAAAAGAGTTTTTGAAACGAACGCTTTTATAAGTGTACTAAATAGTAGAAAATAATTTTGTTGTTAAACATCTGAAAGGCAAAACAAAAATTATAAAAGCGCGATGCGCTGATGTTAATATTTTAAGTAAATTGAAATTTCAATCACATGACATTTTAATTTTTAATAAATATTTAGGAATTTCCTTCTTAAGCTATTTATTGTGGCTTCATTTTCTTATCAAAAAATTTCTCTAGATTTTTGATAAAAAACTATTATTTTCTTTTTAGTTCAGTAATTAAAAAAAAAAAACGTGTTTTAAAAAGCATTTTTTTAATTTTTATTACTTCCTACTTTTTAGTCTTTAATATACAGTAAAACCCCGGTTAACCGAAACTCGGATTACCCGAAATGCCTCTGAAATCGCAAATCTACAAAACACGTACTCTATGTGCGGAGGCGGGACTTTTTTCCAAGGACATCCCCCACATTTTTTAAAGCCTTCCCAAGAAGGTCATTGATTAATTTTAGAATGTTAAAATTAAAATTAATGGGCATTAAAAAGATTAATTACGATATTGGTTACCTGTGCCTGTCAGGCGCACTGCGCCCGAACTCGCCAGTGCAAACATTGCGCTCGAACTCGCCAGTGCAAACATTGCGCTCGAACTCGCCAGTGCAAACATTGCGCCCGACGGAGGGTTAACTTTAAAAAATGTGGGCTGCACTTAGGTTCTTCATTAAAGCCTTCCCAAGAAGGTCAGTGATTAATTTTAGAATGATAAAATTAAAATTAATGGGCATTAAAAAGATTAATTACGATATTAGTTACCTATGCCTGTCAAGCGCATTGCGCCCGAACTCGCCAGTGCAAACATTGCGCCCGACGGAGGGTTAACTTTAATGAAGTGACTACAAAGAGACTTCTGAATACGTTTTAAAATCAAACATTTCATAATTACATACTGTAATTAGATATATAATAACAATAATAGATGTTCATGACTTGAGCGAAAAAATCGTTATCCGAAACGGCTGCCCCCTTTTAGTTCGGTTAACAGGGTTTGCCCTTTATTTTAAATCATTCATTATCATAATTAGTATTAAATGTTGTAATCAACTTGATGGTGCCTCTCTTATGGAATTAAAATGAAGCGATTAACTGATAATTAGGTTCTGTAAATATTAAAATATGTATTGTCATTGGGTACACACAACTGTACAGAATTTGAAAACTCAAGTACATTAAAAAGTGAGTGAAAATCGATTACATAATTTTATCTTTACAAACTTGAAAAAAATAAAGTTAATTAAAAGCGTGTAAAAAAAAGAAAAAGAGTTATAGAAAGACTTCGATAGCGTGTTTAAGACGTTATTGAGTAATGAAAAGACCACACAGTCGCAGAATCTGAGATTTGTTTTTATTTCTACCACTTCCCATTTAATAAGCACAAAAAGGATGATGTCAACCGATGATTAAGTTGAAATGCGATTCACTCAGCTTCATTTGAGAGACACTTCAGGTTAGTCTTCATTTTCCTATTCAGCCTATAATTTGGTTTTGTTTGGATGTAGAGAAGGATTTTATTATTTGCAAGTTGATAGACAGGCGTTGCTCGAGATGAAAATAGTTTCATGCCCGTTATTAATGAAACATTAACTGTTTATTAATTAAATGTCACGAAACCTTCACTAAAACTTTTCTCCATTTTATTCCAGGCTCGAAGTCCGTTTGACATCCGACGCTTCAGTGTAAAAGCAAGAGCTGTCGCACCGATTTATTACACAAAATATATCCCACCAATAAAGCAGTCATTCTTCCGATTTTGAGCACGGCTAATCATGTGACTTATTTCGATAGACCGAAATTGTCATCCCAACTCTGTTGGAATTCCAACATTTCAGTGCAAAAGCGAGAATAATCCCACCGATTTAATGCACAAAATATATTCCCACCCAATCGGACAGACAGACATTCTTCCGATTTTGAGCACGGCTAA
>BGPR01003221.1:124313-143891 GCA_013235015.1 Araneus ventricosus
AAGAGAAATGGCATATGCGCTATTTCAATATAATACGGAAATAATATTAAAATATAATTAGGTAATTATAATGAAAGAACATAAGATTTAACGAGAGTACCAAACGCAACAGCACTACTGCTGATCATAGATTAGAGCTGCAGTTTGAGCACGCAAAAGGTGTACTGTCACTTTTTGTCTAAATTCTGTTTCCTTCTATTTTACTTACATTTTAATTTATATTTCTATTATTTACTTTTAAAATTACCTTAATATTATCACATTAAAAGTCAGAAATCGTCGCTTAACAAGCAACTACCTAACTCAATTTTTTGAAATTTCAAAGTGTAGAAAATACTCAATTTTTCGCAACCAATAACGGATATTTCTGAATTTTTTTTCACATCTAGTAGGAATATACGGTCTTATGTTTATGTCAGACGTTAAAAAAATTCTTAAATATTCGTTACCGGTTGCGAAAAATTGAGTATTTCCTTCCTTTTTGAAATTTGAAAAAATTGAGATAGGTGCTGTTTCTTGCGGCGAAATACTTTTTAGCAAAAATTTGAGGGTCGAAACAAAAATATAAAAACCTGAGACGCTGACGATGAGGCAGTTATACCACAATGAATATCATAAGATAGGAAACTCCTCAACATTCATCGAAAAATAAAATATATTATAAAGGTGCTGACAATTCCGATTTGCTTAAGGTATCTTCTACCAGTGCCTCGAAGCTTTTACATTTTTGTTTTGGTCGTTTCTTTTACGGGTTCTTTATTTTTCTATTTCTTTGGAAATTTATTTTAAGTGTGATGACTGATGGATCTTAGATAGTCTAATCGTTCAAAAACTTTATAAAAGACACGTTTGATGTTTACAATTTTTTCAAAAATTGGAAATTTTATGCTGCCTTTATCATTTAGCTTCAATTTATATTACCAAATGTCATACTACTTTTACTTGAGTAACAGTTACAATTAATAAAATTTAACAGATTATTAAAAAAAATTTTCTTTGAATTAATTAAAAATTAATTAAATCCTTTTATATTATACAGAATGGCTCATATGTAATAAATAAAAAAAACATAGTAAATTAAAAATGTTAAAAACAATAGAAAATTAAAACATATTAAAAAAAGAAAGAGAAACTAGAAAAAAATATGAAACAGAAGAAGTAACCAACGATGATAACAATGGGTGATGGGTTGGTTGTTGTAGTAAAAGGATGCAATCATCGACGTTGCTGCGTTTGGCGCAAAAGGTGTATTGTTATCATCGTTGAATTCCTGCTTCTGTCATATTTTTTTCTAGTTTTTTTCTTTTTTTAATGTTGAAAAGTGTCCTTCTATATGCCCTCCTTTTCTATACTGGAAATTAGAAGACTGAATATATATTTTAAATTCTGAAAAATTAATACAGTGGGAAAACAAATACGCTGAAATTAATAAAAGATGGTGGAAATGTTCAGCCATTTCAAAAATGGACATATTCCATGTGAAAATTTATCTATTCTTGTTCAATTTTCTATGTACTTCCCTGGAACTAATGAAACAATTAAAAGGATATCTTCACTCGCTAATGATTTTTGGACATGTGAGCAATCGAGATTGAATAGTGATACTCTCACTGCAGCTCTTGCCGTAAAATTCAATATAAAGGATTTTTCTTGTTCAAATACAGTAGAGTCTCCCTACAGCGAATTTCTCTCTATAACGAAATTTTTAATCGGAATGTTAAATAACATTCAAAATATTCTCCATATAACGAAGTGGTTGTCTCCCTATAACGAATTTTTTCAGACCTTTATCTTTTCGATTTTTGTCATTTTTGAAGAAAGTTGCTAATTTCTGTGCACACAAATCGCTCACACGTGCCTGTTTCTGGAACCACTCGCGTTCCAGCGATAACACATAACAATAGTGAGGAGGTAACTATGTGAGGAGTAATGCAGTTGTGGGGACCTGGGTTTCTACAGAGAGAGGACATTTCTACGGGTCAAGATTCCAAGAATCGGGGTGGAGTAGGGGTGGAAACAGCAAATGGTTGTGACAATACGCATTTTATGTTTATCCTTACTAGTACATGTTATTCTCTAAATTGGTGAATTGTCTTTACATTTGAGCATTTTGTTTATACAATAAAAATTAGTATAATTTTAACAAATTTATAATAAATATTACTTCATTTTTAATTGAAAGTCGTAATTAAATATTTTTGAACTTATAGCACGTACTAAAAGGTTTGTAACATTTAGTTAAATAACTGCAAAAATCTATAATCTCCGTATAACGAAATTTTTTCTATAGCGAATTTTTCAACTGGAACCAAGCGATTTCGTTGTAGGGAGATTTCACTGTATTTCCAATCTATTGTTAGAAGGTGATACATTGACAAAAAATATTCATTCTATGGAAAAGTACTCGTTTAAATAATAATTAATATGCATGCAAGAATAATTACAATTTAAAATGTTACAAATGTTTCTATTATGCGTTTATTAAATTATAGAGTATTCTGTATTATTGTTATAATAAACAAAATGTTTCTTTCATTCGCTACCCTTTTTTTCTTCAATATATTTATGTCTTGCTTTTCATTGTAAAAGAGTTGGCCACCTTAATTTGAAGCTTCCAAAGGCCTGGAAGTTCAATTTCAGGGAGTCCAACACTCATTAGGATTTTGTCACTTGACAATTGCGATAAAAACCGCTTCATTTGAGTGAAGCCGAGGTTTGTTTCGATTCACCTCGTCCTCCTTTTTTAAAACAGTCACCTCGTTGTCGATCTAAAAGTAGTGAATGCGTGAGTTTGACCTTGATGCTCTGTTAACAACACTTCCTGGAACCCGTGCGAATGAGTTGTGCATTGAGAGATCTCTGCTGAAGTAACTATTGAAGGGTTTGTTTGTTTATGTGTGTGAAGGCGAATACATAATTGATTCTTTCGGTCCGCTACCCCCACTTTCTGCCCCTCCTTTCAAAAAAGTGGAATGCTTCTGTAGCAAGGAATTTGATTGTTCGGCGTATCTACTTCTTCCTCATTTGGCATACATACGGTGAAACCTCGCATAACGAGCAAAATTGTACAAAAATGACTCGAGTGACGAGGAAAGGGGAATTCCCGGAGTTTGCGCCTGCTACTGTCATATCCACGGAGCTTTTATTTTGCTTCAATTCTTATCAAACTAGGTGTCTAGTACTGGTGCGTGCACTTTTACCAACCTGTTTTAACTGTTAACCCTTTGAGTACTGAATTATTTGAAGATTTTTATGGGCATGGGACGGATTTAATTTGTCGCTGTATTGATTAATATGTAAAAGTAATACATTTTATTTGGAATATACTTATATTGGTGATATAAATATAGTTTTGAAACAACATTTTAGTTACAAAATATAAATATATAAATTAGACAAAATATAAATATTTATATAGAACACGAACCAACTTAAAGTCTAATAATTTTGTACCGTGTGGTATTTTTCAAAACATGTCCGTAAATGCAAAGGTACCTGGCATTGTTTGCATTGCCAAGCGGTTTCTTTTCTTATTTTATGTTTATAACATGCGCCACACCGTTTTGTAGGGTGTTTCTTTAATTCTGTTGCCGGAATATTCTTCGGAAAATGTGCCCAATTTTTCGCTTGCAAACGATGTGGCGCATCGCTACTTGTAGGACGCCCACGGATATTATAATTTGGCAGGACCACTTGCGCCAATAATTCTTCTTAAATTCAGATGACGAGTCAGACTCGTCCACCGTAACTTCGCTCAAGTAAGCAGATGACGAGTCTCACTCGTCAAATGTACCCAAAGGGTTAATCGAATGCGATATTTTATTTTGATTTCTTTTTTCTAGTAATAAACATTTTGAATGGAACGAATGACTTTGGTTATTTTCATTTTTAGATTCCAGTAATATTTAAGGCCATGGTTTTTTAAAAACTATTTTTCGGGCCTGCATTTACAGTTATTGAAACGCTAAGCCACAAATTATGTGACGTATTTGAATCCATGACGTAATGTAATTGACTTATTTCTTTTAATAAGGATAATTGAACAGGTACATCAGTCCATGTTTAGTACTCATTTCTGAAAATCCTATCCGTATCCAGTGGCGAATCCGGGGGGGGGGCTATCGGGCTACCGCCCCCCCCCCAGAGCCAAGTCAGAATTCTTGATTTTATTTAACATCATTACAACTGTTTTTCTTAATTTCCCTCTTTTAAAAAAATAATAAAAACGTTTCAACAATACTTTCTGGCTTGACAGGCTCGAAAATTTTCCTACTTTTGTAGTCATTCCGCTTGTACTTGTATCTTTGACGCGGTCAAAGACATTTTTTGGCTAGTTATTTCATTGTAATTTTTATCAAATTATCGAAAGTATTTTATTGTTTTTTATGATTCTTATTGTCAGGTAAAAAAAGTCTGTAAAGTTAAAGAGTTTTGGTTTACTTTAGTCTTGAGGCTTGACATTCATCACGGCGATACAAAGTTTTATGACCTCAGCCCCCCCCCCCCCCCCCCCCAGACCCGAATCCTACATTCGCCACTGTTCGTATCCCATGCTGGTTGATTCTGCATAAAAGATAAGATGATCCAGGCTCCTTAACTATCTTATATATAATTTTCTTCGAATAAACGTTATAAAAAAAAAAAAAAAAAATTGAGTATTTTTTTCGGCATAGAACGCATTATTGTATTTTACATTGAGATATATGGGAAAAATTGTTTCGCATAACGAGTAAGGTTCTGGAACGAATTATGCTCGTTATGCGAGGTTTCACTGTACCTCGAAAAATCGAACTCGCATGTGGCGGGATCAAGCATGCCTTATTAGGTCGTTTTGTGTGCGGTGGGATGACTTTTGACACTATAACGTCGTTTTGAGAGGGCCTCATTTTTACACGATTTAATTTAACTTCATTTGTTATATGTCTGCATAGATGGAATGTTGGAATCGAATTTTCATGTACTTCCTGATGGGCTAGAGTTCTAAAATTTTGTACAGGCATGTGTTCCAGATGGCAGTATAAAAGTTTAATATTTTAATTAAATTTTGATTCCGTACTAGAGGTGCCATTTGCTAGTGACTTAGAAAAAAAACGACTACAAGATTCCATAATAATTGTGATAATGAATTATGGTAAAAACTAAAAAGCAGAAAAATAGTCTTTAAAAAAACAGGCTTTTTACTTTCTCGTATACGAAGTATACAAAGAGAAAGTATTGTAATCGTCAAAAAATTCGAACTCGAGATTTCGACGAATCTCCACGTTTTAGACCTCCCTGAGTCCTAAGAACACAATTTTGGAATTACGTCTGTCTGTGAACACGATAACTCGAAAACTATTGGAGCTACGGGGATGAAATTTGGTATGTGATCTTTACACATAATTTGTAGGTTTCTATCACATTTTGGAGAAAATCCGTCTACGGGAAGTCTGCCTGTCTGTCTGTCCGCAGTCATGCGAACACTATAACTTAAAAATTTAAATAGCTAGAGTAGCTAGATGGATAAAATTTGGTACACAGTTTTATCATCATGAATGTAGGTCCGTATAAAATTTGGGCCAAATCCGTCATAGGGTTGATTGTCAGTCGGTCTGTATAATTAACGGATTCTTTTCAAATGTTATCTCCACGCGCATGCGTACTGGAAGCAATCTTCTGTGCACGCGAAAGCTACGAAGCGAATTACGTCATTTTGTCCTTTAGACGGCAAGAACGGAAAATCGGTACGCATCTCTTTGAATTTGATTCTTTACCTAGATATTTTTCAATCACTATAATGAAAAACCTTTTGATAGTCATTGAATTCTGGGTAACAGTAGGTTTGAATTTTTTTAGCCACGCGGTGGAAGGGAAAACGGCAACTTTTTGGGGAAGTATACGAGAAAGTTTAAGGGAGGCCACTCCCGCTGGTTGTATATGGTCAATATAAAGAAAAAGTACTGCGATCGGGGGAAAAAAATCGAGATTTCGATGAATTTTTACATTTTAGATCTCCTCGGGTCCGAAAGGTACATTTTTGGAGCCATGTCTGTCTGTCTGTCTGTCTGTGAATACGATAACTGAAAAGAGCATTTGGGATCTGGTTTTATCACCAAAATTATTGATTTCTATCGAATTTCAGCATTAGTCAATGGGAAGTCTGTCTGTCCGTCCGTTTGCTTGTGAACACAGTAAATCAAAAACACAATTAGCTACATCGATAAAATTTTGTTTATGGTTTTATCACCAGATTTGTAGATCTTCGTCAGAATTTGGACCAATCCTCGAAAAGGTTGACCGTCTGTCGGTCTGTCTGTTCGTATACACAACTCAAAACCCCCGCAAGTCACATAAATGAAATCCGCCATGTGGTCTTGACACCAAATTTGCAGATGTAATCAAATTTTGGACGCAATCGGCTCCATTTTCTTTGCTATGGTAAGCAAAATAACATAAAACGAGTCACATTGGGCAAGCATACGAGAATACTCCCGCTGGTTGGAAAACTAAAGTCAATTAGTCATTTATTTCAGCCATAAAAATGAAACCTCATTTAAATTCTCGTAACACATGAAGAAATCAATCGCACACATAACACTGCGGATTTCTCTCAACTCACTTTTTAAAATGTAGTTCGCTTAGTTATTCGAATTGTGTCACCTAAATGGATGCCACAATTTGTTTAGTTCAAACGTGGCTAAATTTGATTCTTTTAAAAAGGATTGATTTAAAGGATCCGCTTCAACATGAGGACTATCTGGGGGTGAACCTCAACTTTTGAAATGTTTGCATCCGATTCCTAATGTGTCTTAAAACGACAACTCCTCTCCAAATTCCCATACCGCTTCAGAGGAAGGACGTTTGGCCGCGACACATTTAACGTGGCCCTCGTGCATCGAGTTTCGAACCTGTAGCCCTCCTGTCATGAAGCCAAGAACTAACCACCGAGGCTCCTATAATGAATCAAGAATTCGAAACAGATGAAAAGTTTCTAGCACCTAATATTTTCCAATATTGGAACTATTAACTCTTTCAATACTGAAAAGCCCCAAAGCCCGTTTAACTCTTTGAGGCACTGAATTTTAGAAAATTGGGTGAAAGAGCAAATTTCTTAGAATTCTCATTTCATCTGGACCCATTTCCTTGTCATAAACCCCCCAGTAGCCATCAGTTAAGCAGAGCCCTCTTTTGTATATCAATCCATTAAGAATGCATTGTGGTTTTCGAGGGGTGGGTGGGAAATTCTATTATGTTTGAAGGGGAGCTCGATCGCTCCAGTATTTTAAGGTCTCCAAGTTCCAAAGTTCATAGGAAATAGAAAGTTAATGAAAATAAAATTCTTTTCGTTTCTGTAGAATTTCAACCAGTGGGAGTGCTCTTCCTTAGACTTTCTCCTAATATGGCGCGTTTGTATGCTTTCTTTCGTTCGACTGCAATCCAAATTTGATATTTAGGATAAAGTTTTGGTAGCAAGACCACATAACAAATTTAATTTATCAAAATCTTTGCGTTTTTCAGTTATCGCATTCACATATACGCGAACAGACATACACATGTCGAACCCGTTGACAGATTTGGTTCAAAATTTGATATAGATCCACAATTTGATGATAGAATTATATGCAAAATTCCCTCCGTCTAGTACTTTGCGTTTTCGAGTTCTCGTGTGTTCCCATGCTCATGGATGGACAGATTTCCCATAGGTAGATACCCTCCAAAATCTGACTGAAATCTATAAATATTGGTGTTAGACAACATCAGCATTTCAATCCATCTAGCTCATGGCGTGTTTCGAGTTATTGTGTTCACGGACCGTATTTCCAAAAATGGTTTCTTCTGGCTCAGGGAGGCTTAAAACGTGGAGATTCATCAAAATGTTGACGTCGAATTTTTTGAAGATTACAGCACTTTCTCTTCGTATATTTCGTAGAGGAGGAAGTGAAAAAGCCATTTCTCGAAAACCTGCATCTGAACATCAAATTTCGCAAAAAGGTCACGAGATATTTTAAATCGATATATTCGACTAACAACCTGCACAAGAAATATTGTGGACGATCATGATGATGAGAAAGTGGTAGCCCGATGACGTAAAGCAGGCCATTCACATATCTTCCAAAATGGAATTTTTTGAACATGGGAAGGAAAAAGTAATCGTCAAGGTCGAAACCTATGAAATTTGGAAGAAATGATTTTGAGTGGTGGAATTCCAACCAACTCAAAATCCAAGACTTCATGTGCCGATTCCAATTTGAGATCCCGATGCGAAGCTAGCGGCACATCAAAGGGTCTGCCTAGATTGAGACCTCGCGACGAGGCTAGGAAATCGGAAATCCGCCGAGTGGGGGGAGGAATAGGGGATCGAAGAGCTATGGTAGCGCACTTGGGAGCCTACGTGAATAATGGGCGTCATTTTTCGATTAAAATGGGCGGGGAAAAAACAGGCTTAGGACAAATGGCATAGCTAGGCCTTCAAGTGAATGCCCAGCTTAAGACCTGCGACACGAGACCAACGCGAAGTGTTTGAACTCTTATACATTTACCATAGTTATCTAATCATAGATCTTCTGTAAAATCGGAACTTAGGCGCGAGACCGTTCAATATCAAAACTTAGCCAATAGCTTAGCCGCCTGACCAATACAGTTTCACATCCAGACCATAATGTATATACATGAAACAGATGGTGTTCATTCTTACTAGGTTGAAATATATATATATATACACAGGGTGATCAAAAATTCATTTAAAAAAAAGGAATAATAATACGGTAGTTCGATTTACATTAAAAGCATTGTTACGATAGGAGATTTTTTTAATAACCATGGAAATTGAGGTTCAAAGAGTCAACGATAAAGGGTGTTAGCACGAATGCATCTTCTAGAACTACAAAAATGAGGATTATTACCAATAATATTTAAAAAATTGATTACTCAGATTATCATTTATTCAACTGATCAATGAATTTGGCGCGTAAAACAAGTTACTGAACGAATGTTACTTAAGACAGATCTAGCTTCATTAGGTAAACCAATTTTTAAAAAAGGAAATATAAAATTGATATAAAGGATTCAGTCATTTTAAATACATTTCTAAAATTTGCGGGCATAAATATTTATATAAGTATTATCGAAAGAGCTGCAGGATTCGTTGCATAATAGAAAATGTAGTTGGACTTTCTTAGCAAAATTACTTTGGGAATTACTATTAAATACATAACCAAGTATTACTTTCTAAGCAACATTCAATGAGACAAAGAGTTCAAGTAGAGATGAAAAATAAAAAGAATAAGTGTGACACTGAATATTAAATATTCATATCAATATAACCAATACGTCTTTTCATTTTCCCTCTTCTTTCTTCTCTTGTAGAACTACACTTTCTTTTTTATTATTTAAATTTTTAGGTATGTGAATTGATATGTTAATGTTCCGAAAAATTGTTCCACAAAATACTTTTAAACTGAAGTTTGTTAATAAATTAGTTCCATGCTGAAATTTTTTCAGAATATTTCGTAATAACAACAATGATGTTGGGCCAGACTACATTTATTAATCATTTGTGAAAAAAAATATTTCTTTCATGCATTCAAAATATAGCCAAACTTTAAGAAGTCTGTCTCATTTAACAATTTGAATGGAATATGAACTTGATTTTAGGAAAAACCTACGTATTCAAAAGTATTCATTTCTACAAATTCACTACTTTCCTTAGTGACTAACATGATTCTCTAATGATTTTAGGGAAATTAGGAAGACGCAATTATTCTGAACCAATTTTTTTTTGTAATGGCAGGGAAGTTGCTACATGAAATATTTATTTGAAATTTTTCACAATAAAATTATGCATTAAATAAAACTTCCTTTATTGGATATTAGGACTTTTTTCTAAATAAACCAGATTATTAAACAGAGCTGTATCAATTCTAGAATTCTTTGATTTGGTAAATAATAGCAGATCTTTTTTTAATGAAAGCAACCAAAAATCTGGTTTAGCTTATTTATTCATCGTCTGAACTCCAAACAGCTTCCAACAGCGTCAATTTTTAACTGCAGTTATACTTTTAAGTAAGCAGTTCACTTTTCAAAAGCAATTAGAATACAATTCAACGAAATTTCTTATGTTCAGGTATGCACCTCGATCATAATAAAAAATACAGCTGTTTTCTCTCCAGCCAGTTCCAAGCATTCTGTTTTAGCAGGTGTGCACCGTCACGACAAAACGCGCTCAATTCAAGTTCTTTTGAGAAATCGTTTTCTAATATCAATTCCATTCAATGCGCCCAATTACTGAACTTGAACTGAAAATAAAAAAAGATTTCCCAGGAAATGCTCAAACCGCCTAAAATCGATGACAGCAATTTTTCTTTTCTTAATAAAAACATAATTAATATAATTTTAAATTTTACTTATTTGTTAAAATGCGCTCGAATAATTTTTTAATTGTTGTGAGGATCAGGTTTGACATTTTCATCTCGAAAGATCTGCCAATCCTTCCAACGAACAAAAACTGTTTCAAAATGACTGACTTTTCGAATTATCACAGCTTTTACATAAAATTAGAAAGTATTTTTCTAATTTACAGGGAGAAATAAGACGGCAACTTTTTCAATTAGTGCCTAAAGTAAGTTTAAAATAAAAATATCACACTCAAATTTATTGTTTTTTAATTTTAGAGAAAACGGAAATGAAAGTATTTTTGAAATAATTCTCAAAGCAACACGTGCAGTCTCTTTGATGTTATTGTGCTCCTTTGAATTCTGAATGATCACGAAATCAACTCCTGTTTATCATCATTTTCGATTCGTTTCTATCCTTATAACCCTCACATCCTGTTCAAAAATGAATTTAAAGTCAGCTGACTATCAGTTCAATTGAAAACACTTGATTTGAAGAAATTCTTTGAACATTGATGCTGCAACCGAAAATATTTAGTGCGCAACGTAAATAAACTTGAAATCGAATGTTTTCAGAGAAAGGAATATATCAGTGTTCTGTCTTTTAGAATTCAAACTGCTGATTTGAATGAATTCCATTTTTACAAATAATATTCAGAAAATAATTCTTTATTGTTACTTTAGGACTTGTTTGCTTATCGAAATGCTTTCAGAATAAATCTCTACACTCATGAGAAACAAAAATGGCGATATGGGGCTATTGGGCCATTTGGCATGGGGCACGTTGGCCCGCGCGCTGCTACACAGGGTTTATCAAGATGTGCGTTATAGAAATATCTGTGAATATGTGGGATGGAATTGTACCAGATTTATTATGCAAGTTACTTGTTACGAAAAACCATGCGGACTCAATTTTGATTATAATTACACAATACTATTTGACGATTACCATAAAAGCTGTATCTCAGTTTCTATTGAATAGAAATGCACAAAATTTGTATATAATACACATAATGTGGATGATAACACAACTACGTTACGTAATTAATAAAGTATAATAATATAGAAGAATGTTTTGTGATAGTCGCTTCATGTTAGTGGTGGCTCAACTTACCCCGCAGTCGGGCAGGTTGGGTCAAGCGACCTGGTGTCAGTTTGAGGTTTTAAATTAATACTGATAGTTAATATATTCAAATTTTACTATGGCGAATTATTTCTGAAAGTTCACTAATAGTGTCAGCTTAAATTTTTTTTAAATTTTGAATTCCCTTTTTTAAAAAATTCTTTGAAGAAAAAACGGCCAAACTAGACCCGGTCTACCCTAAGTCAGTAAATTTCAATGTAAGCACCCTTGGTAGCTCAAAGACTGTCAACTAGCCCCAGTCTACCCTAAGTCAGTAAATTACAATGTAAGCACCCTTGGCAGCTGAATGTCAACTAGCCCGGCCTACCCTAAGTCAATAAATTTCAATATAAGCACCCTTGGTAGCTCGAAGAATGTCAAGGCGGTAATCCAAATCTCGACACGTGCTGTCCAACATGTCGGCTGTCACACTAGACACAGCATCTGCAACGCCAGTTGAAGACACTGATGCACTCAAAGTTAGGATCACCAAGGGTGCTAACATTGAAATTTACTGACGTAAGTGGTTTTATTAAAAATTTTATAAACGTCTTTACAATATATCGAAACAACCATATGCCAAATTTATAATAGTTTTTTTACAATAATTTTTTTGTAATCAGGGAAAGACTTTGTGACCACCCTGTAGAATATACGGAGCACTTTTTTTAAAAGTTATGTTTGTTCGTTAGTTTTGACATAGTTCAAATCATTCAGTGAAATCCAGAATGAAATTCAAGGATGCTGATATTTCTTAAATATTTTCTAGATTTCTCTTATTTACATAACTTTGATTTAGAGTTTTCAAAATAAAGAAGCGAGAAAAATTTTAAATTTTTTTATTTGGGAAAAAAGCTTATTCGACCATGAATCAAAATAATTCATACAATCAACTTCACATACCTTCAATACATTTAAAATCGAAATTTTTAATGTCGTTGTCCGAAAATGCCACTCATTATATAATTCAAGCTACAGCTTTTGAATCCATTAATATTTAAAAAAAAAAACTTCTAATAAAGTAGAAAGTAATTCCTTTAATACTGGATTTTAGGATTCTTTTATTTTTACACATTGAGTGGCTTACTCCAGTAACAAAAAACAATCGAAAAAAACTAATTAGTGGAAGGAAAAGTATATAGCTTTTAAAATATTCAAAGCTTTGTATTAAATATTGTAAATGGATAATGAAAAGTATAGGAGCATTTTACAACGAGCACAAGAAAACGAACTATTATAGCTGCAATACCAATTATAAAAATTCTACGCTAAATTATTGGTTCGAGCCTTCAAACTAAGGATCATCTAACTGTAATATCAAATATTATTCACGGAACTCGCAGCTCTTTACAAAATATTTCATATGGATAATCAAAAGTATAGGAGCATTTTACAACGTGCACAAGAAAACAATCTGTTAAATTTAAAAGACTATTCATAAAAATTCTACGCAATACTATTGGTTCGAGCTAGAACATTTGACTGTAATATTAAATGCTATTCACAGAGCTCACAGCTTTTTACTAAATATTTCACATGGGTAATAAAAAAAAATAGGAATATTTTAAAACGTGCACGAGAAAACAATCTGTTAGAGCTGAAACACTATTTATAAAAAATCCACGCTAAATTATTGGTTCGAGCCTTGAAACTAAGGATCATCTGACTGTAATACAAAATACTATTCACGGAGCTTTTAGTTTTTTACTAAATATTTCACATGGGTAATCAAAAGAAATAGGAACATTTTAAAACGTGCACGAGAAAACAATCTGTTAGAGTTGAAACACTATTTATAAAAATTCCACGCTAAATTATTGGATCGAGTCTTGAAACTAAGGATCATCTGACTGTAATATGAAATACTATTCACGGAGTTTTTAGCTTTTCACAAAATATTTCATATGGATAATCAAAAGTATAGAGGCATTTTACAACGTGCACAAGAAAACAATCTGTTAAATTTAAAATACTATTCATAAAAAAAATGCGCTTAACTATTTGATCGAGCTGTGTAACTAAGGATCACCTGACTACATCAAATACTATTCACACACAGCTCTTAGCTTTTTACTAAATATTTCATAGGGATAATCAAAAGTGTATGAGCATTTTGCAACGAGCACAAGAAAACAATATGTTAGAGATGAGAGACTATTTATAAAAATTCTAAAGTATTGGTTCGAGATGTGCAACAACGAACATCTGATTCTAAAATCAAACACTATTCACGGAGTTTGAGTAATAGATTCAAAGTAATTTTATAAAATTCATCGTCGGTCCCACGTCAAAACTGCAATTTCCTACGGCAGATTCGCGATTATGGACTGATGGCGACGATATCATTAATTTAACTGAAATTTCATTGGAGAATTTCTTTTTTATAATAAAAAACTCATCCAGTATTTTTTAATTATGTAACATCGATGTCATAAGACACACGTTGAATAGCAATCTGGATAGAAGAAGAAGGCAAAATTTCATACTTACGGAGGGAATGAAAACAGAATAACGATAGAAACCAGGGTCACCACCTTGAAATCCCTCGAGAGAACAGTTTTATATATCAAAATAAAGGCAATGTCAACGATCACAGTAACCGGTGAAATCAGGAAAACATTCCACACAGAGCTACGACACTGCGCATCCTTGCGCTCCTTGATGCTAATGAGGACTGGCAGGAGTGGCGGTTGAATTTCTCGCCACGTTCCTTTTTTTCCCTCGCCAAATCACTCGTCAGCTCGCCAACTCGCTGTCATCAATTCATTCTCCTCTATTTACTTTGACAGTGAATAAAGAAATTTCAAGGACAGAACTGTGTTCAAATAGCGCGCTTTCTTCCGTCATTGAATCTCTCTTACGTTTTGCAACAGGGGAAGAAAAGAAAGAAAGAAAAAAAAAAAAATGTGTACTTCGATCGTCACGTTTTTGCTTTGGAAATTTTAGTGATTTTTGACAAAAATGATTTAGGGACTTAAAAAGTGGACGAAAATTGTGATTATTTTTTCTTTTATCACCAAACAGATAACCAACAAATGTCTGGAATTTTTTTTCCATATCTTTATTTGCTTGCTCAGTATAAGCATTTTAGGTAAATTCTTAGCATTTTCTAAAAATGAAGTTTTCTGACGTTATCCACATTTTAAAATACTCTACGCACGTTTTATTTTTAGCTTCAACTCTGAAACTTTTCGCATGTGTTCCATAAACATGTATTGATATAGAATTTTGCATAGATAAAATAATGTATGAACAATATTTTTTGTATTGAGGACCTAGTCCATTATTATTGCAATGATTTTTGCCCTTTTTGAAAGAAAAATCAAGTAATTCTAGATTTGAACCAAAAATTGTAATTTCAGACATGCTAAATATGCGTAGAACTAAAGTGCATGTTTAAAAAAGTTGGAAAAATAGTTTTATGTTATATTTTAATGCGCATGCAACAATATGAAGTTTTTTAATATTTTATGCATTTCTTACCAAAAAATTCAAAACGTTACCAATGAATTTTGCTGAAATTTTTTCACAGCATGCGAATGACGTAATAAAAATGTTCAGCTCAATAGATCCAAAATTGATAAACTCCGCGTTGATCGTCCATTGTATTAGCAGATCTTTTCATTTGATTGAAATTCTAAAGCAAGAAAACAAAACGACCCCACTTCTGTTTTTCAATTTTTTTAACATTTTTATTAAATTAAATACAGCTATGTATTTAATTCATCCCAAATATGATAAAACTCGCTCCCTCTATGCGAAAATATGGTAAGCCTTTTTCAAAACTTTATAGATTAACCCCTTAAGACTCCTGCCCGTGATATTCACGTGCATCGAATTATCGCATCTTTAGGCTTATAAACTAAAGTTTAATGGTTAATTAGCTTTTTAATTTGACACAAAAATTACGTAGAATCCATAAGCATCTCAAGTATTCTATGCCTTCTTAGATGAATGAAAACGATAGCCCCTTTCCAAAACAGGAGGAGTTATCTTATTAGATAGCAAAAAAAAATGAAATCCTTAAGGAGTTAATACGGTTCGTAAGCTTCGAATTCCACTATCTGCAATTTTTGAAACGAACCGGACTTTCACGCACATTCAAATCTTCATAATTTCAATCCGAATTTATTTACAAGACTCTAAATTCAACTTTGACTTCTAATTTTTCCTCTTATTCGATTGCAGACTTGCGTCTGGTGTAACTAAAGCTGTCCAGGGAACTTGAAAAGTATTTTATCGGTTTAAGAAGTCTGACTCTTAGATGATCCCATATTCTGTTACATTTGACTCGTCAAGTGTCAAGTAAATACAAATCAAGCTTGTTTAGTTAAATGTTAATCTTACGATGAATGATTTTTCAACAACAGCTGTGTAAATCTATATATCAATACGTGAGGAAAAAACTTTGCACCCCTTTTTAAGCACATTGCGCGCACGGAGGAGTGTGAGATTTGGCATAGTTAAAGTTCATATGGAGAAGGAGTGCAGAAAGATAAAATTTATGTATAATATGCGTTACAAATACATTAAATTAAATTAAATAAAACATTCATTGTTTACGTTCGTACACTGTAAAAAATTAGCGGAGTAAATGCGGAGTGTATTTGGAGTGAATGTGGAGTGGATGATTTATAACTGATTTAATCCCCCCGCAGCGAAGTTTATTTAGATTATTTATAAAAAAAACTTTTCGGTGTGAAATACAAAATGCGGATCATTTAAATCTGTGAATGTCAAACGCATATTTGTCTGATCAAACAGTCGCACAGAGTAGAGATTGTCTCTAAGGGATTTATATATAGTGTGTATTATTATTACATTAAATTAAATAAAATAAAACATTCATTGTTTACGTTCATACTGAATGTCAAACACATAAAAGTCTGTGGTCAACAGACGGACAACATTTATTTTTTTAACCGCCCGTTTTTTTTGTTTGTTTCAATAAAAAATATATATAAAAAATATGAAACACATATTCTTTATTTCATTTTTCATTTTTTGTATTAATTTTTTATTTAAATTTTATATAATTTGAAAAAGATAGGCAATTTAACTGTGTAGCCTTGGCGAAAGCTCGCCAGTATAGCAATAAATAAACCCCAAGGAAATGTCAAAAAACGCGTTATTGTTTTTTAAATATGACTTAACCAAGCTATACCTCATTTTCCCTATCGTTCGTACTTTTCAAATAATTCGAAAATTAATGCATTCGTACACGCTCGCAGCTGACGTAATAGAACAAAATTAAAAAAAAAAATTATATGCAATGATTATAGAGGTATACTCTTTGACAAAAGAACCTCAATAACGTTCAAACTTAAAAATTTAATGAATTACAGTCGAATTTCGACCGCTGGGCGAGCTCTAGTAATTATAAATTTTAAAATTAAATTTTTTCAAATAATTCGAAAATTAATGCATAATGATGTATTTGTACACGCTCGCAGCTGGCGTAATAGAACAAAATTCAAAAAAAATTATTTGCAATGGTTATAGAGTTATACTCTAAACAAAAGAAGGCTCAAACTTAAAAATTTAATGATTTACGGCCGAATTTCGACCGCTAGGAGACCTCTAGTATATTTAAATGAGTCTAAATCGTGAAGATTTACTAAAATTCCGAGGTCAAATTTTGTGATGATTACTATTCTTTCTCTTTATACATTTTGTATAACAGAAAGTTAAAACGATGTTGGATTTTTCTGGGCATCTTATACGGCTTTAAATTTTTTAACACTCTCAAATAATTTTTTTTCTATAAGGCAATCATTCCAATCTAAATTTATTTATCACAGTTTATAGAACGCGATGGCGACAATTCTTGTTCACTTGGCCCACGTCAATTGCGCCACCGCGCCAATTTAATTTTGCATTCTATTGTGCATATTGTGGGAGGAAAAGGATGTGACGTCACGGAACAGCGTTAGAAAACGGGCTGGAAAATTATAGATGTCACGTGCAATTGCGTTTGCAATGTGATTGTGGCACCACGTGAAATAACTCCATTCAATAGAAATCTTTTCTTGAATACTGCATTGAATGTGAAAGCAGTTGTAGAAGCGTATGTACAGGTTTCAAAAAAATTTTTAAAATGAAATCTGAAGAATAAAGAATTTATTTCATACGTGAGAGTGTGAATGATTCAAACTTTGAATCCAAACGTGTCATGAATTATATCTCATCTAAATTGTGCATGTCTAAGTTAAAATATTGTCTTTGATTTCCACTCTACACTTTTCTTTTGCTGTAAAACCTCCAGTTGTCGACATGCCCGTTATTTGCATATTCGCTTCATTTCTAACTTCTTTGTAGCCAAGGAGAGTACTTTTAAAAGAAGTCTCTGAATCACTTGTGGCTAACTCAGATCTGAACAGAGAGGACCTCGACTGACAGAGACATAGCATTTGATTTCCACTCTACACTTTTTTTACTGTAAAACTTCCAGTTGGCCACATGACTTCCTTGTAGCCAAAGAGGGTTCTTTTAAAAAAGTCTCTGAATCACTTGTGGCTAACTCAATTCTGAACAGAGAGGACCTCCGTCTGACAGAGATATAACATTTGATTTCTTCTCTACACTTTTTTTGCTGTAAAACCTCCAGTTGTCCACATGCCCGTTATTTACATATTCGCTTCATTTCTGACTTCTTTGTAGCCAAAGAAGAGTACTTTAAAAAAAAAGTCTCTGAATCACTTGTGGCTAACTCAATTCTGAACAGAGAGGACCTCCGACTGACAGAGATATAACATTTGATTTCCTCTCTACACTTTTTTTGCTGTAAAACCTCCAGTTGGCCACATGCCCGTTATTTACATATTCGCTTCATTTCTAACTTCCTTGTAGCCAAACAGAGTACTTTTAAAAGAAGTCTCTGAGTCACTTGTGGCTAACTCAGATCTGATTTGAGAAGACCTCCGATTGCCAGTGACGACGGCTTCAGTGGCGTTTCTTAGAACTATAGAAAGAATTCCACACATTAGTTAGAGTTTGATTCCACGTTTAAAACTAAATTCAATTCAATTCTATCGTTTATTTTTAGATACAAAAGAAAATGACGAAATTTTGCAATCGATTTTTCACTCACTTCCCGATGTGCTAGGGATTTGAAATTTTGTACACTTTATGAGTACGAGATAAACTTAATTATTTCCATAATTTCAGAAATAATCAGTTAATAATTTAATCCATCTGGTAGTGTATTTGAGAAAAATTGATTGTAATAATGCTATTTCACGAAAAAAGAACCCCTTGTTTTGCTCCGAAGAAAAGAACGTTTAATCGTATCTGAAAACAACATTTTTTGTACGACATTTTAGAAATTCTCTGTCTCGGGGGGGGGGGGGGCCCACCCCATGTTTTTCTCGAAGGAAAACAAAAACAATTAGGCAATAAACTAAGCTTGTTCAAGAGAAAAACAGATAGCACTACAAAAAAAGCACTTTCGTGATAAATCTATCTGAAGTCAGGAGACACCTGAACAACTCCGGTTTCGGAATCTTTGTCTCGTTTACAAAAAATTCCTCGGATTGTTCCGATTTTGTACACTTTCATTTAACTTGACTTGTTCCATCTATATGAAGAAGGAATTTTGTAATCAATTTTCCATTCACTTCCTGATCAGATTGTGCATATTTCTGTGTTCTTGATAACAATACATAATTTCAATATTTTCAGAACTTAATTAATTACTTAATAGATTCATTTTATTAAATTTGATTCCATAACATGATAGTGAATATGAGAAAAATCTATAGCGATATTCCATGTTTATACAGTGGCGGTTTTCGCACAGGTGTTCGAGTAGCCCGCTTCGTGCCTCGACAATCTATGGGGGGGGGGAAACGTATTCGACGAGCTTTGTAGTGATATTCTGACTGCGAATTTGCAACACTAGGTAGGAACCTCAAAGCAACTTTGAACCTGTGACCTCATATTTGAATGTGAGGATTTTTCACTGCAAAAAATTTCAATTCGATTAATTTGAATAGCACTTGTAAACAATACAGCGGAGTATTTCTGAGAAGTGGCAATTGTTCTTCGTAATACTGGCCGTAAAAGATACGCATTTAGTAGATGAAA
>BGPR01003222.1:0-68446 GCA_013235015.1 Araneus ventricosus
CGTCTAATGAAAAATGCCCCCTGAACTGAAGATTAAAGACTCGGCATGGAAGATAATAAAACAGCTAAATAACCCTCATTACTTTGTTGCCCAGATAAAGAGACCTCAGTCGTCGTGGGATGATGTCATCAATCACCAGGAGCTCTTGGTATACAACCGGTTGTTCATAAGCTTCCATCTTATTGCAAAGGCAGCTGTAGATCCTAGATTCCCAGATTCTAATAAAAGAGATTTCATTGAAAATATGAGAGAAATTAAATTGAACTACATCTATCTGTTACCGGCAAACTTTGAAATCCGGCATTCTATAGAGTAAGTAACCTAGGCATTTTATAGAATGCCGACAACTGACCGGCAATGTTTGAAACGATTAATATTTCACACATTTCCTTGGCATTCTATAGAATGTCAAATTAAAAACCGGCAAAGTATGAAATACATCTCCGATTCGATTTAACAAGAAATAAATTATGCGCAACTCAAAATAACATTATTTCCTTTCTTGGTGCAACAAGTAGGTTGATATTTTATTTCGTTTTCTTTAATAAGAAAGGCATAAATTTTGTTTTGTACAACTTTCATTTTTAAAAAGTATTCTGAATAAAAGTTTTTTAATGGCACTCTTTCATTATTTTTCAAAATAGCATTTGTATTTTTGAGGAATGAAAGTCTTTTAAATAATAACCTTATCATGAGCTTTTTTCATACTTTCCCTAAATAGCCTTTGTAGAGAATTCCAGAAGAAACATTGCAGAGAATGTTTAGATATTATATAAAATGCCTAGGGAAAGTATATGATAATTTTCATATTTCATACTTTACCTAAAAGCGCCTGGCATTCTACAAAATGCCGGTGTTTCATACATTGCCAGTAACATATCGAAACATAATACGAAAATTTTCTTCCGTAATGTGTTAATTGTCTTGGGAAAACTAATTTATCTTCGTTCTAAATTATTGACGATATATTCTACTATTATGCAGAAAGTTTCCATTTAACCTGTAAAAATTTAAAAATTCACATTAAAAGTACTTGATAATTCTGCCTTTAAAATAATTCGTAGCTTACCAGAAATAAAGACAAATTCAGTCATGTCGCACAAAGCAATGGCGGATTTAAGTATGCGTTCGCTTACACAGTTTCTTTTTTAGTTTATGAAATTTTAGTATAGGTTGAATATACTTTCAGAGGATATTTACCTGTATTTGCCTTTAGAGAAATTTACATACTTTAGAGACATATTCTTTTGGAAAACATTATTTTTTTCCTTTGCGTATTAACCCTAAATTCTAATTGCTGTATTTAACTGTTTACATATCTCTTCGAAATCTGCTCTTCGTTATCTGCCAACAGCTGCAAGGTCTGCGCAAAAATATACCATTCTAAGCTTGAAAACGGGTTGTTAATTTAAAAAGGAGCTGATAAATTTACTTCTCTATAATGAATTTAATATAAAGACAATAAAAAATGATTTTTTGAGCTGAAGAAAAAAAACATTTCAAAGTTATTAAGCCGTTAAACGCTTTTTTCCCTATTTATATATTCTCCTGGTATTTATCAAAAAAACGTTTTATGACTTAATTTTGTACCCTGTTTAATCAGTTTCTGTCTCCCTTTTTACTCTACGTGAATTACAAATGGATTACAGCTGTTTTATTACCGAACTGTAAGCATTATTTTATGTTGCATGAAAACTTTAAATGCGTTTTCTGAGAAATGATATGTTTGAGGAAAACTGTCGACCGTAATAATGATTTCTCAAAAAGTTATTCAAGTATTGATATGAAATTTTCTGAGATTGTTTTCTGTAATATGCTTGATGTTTTCCTCTAAAAACTAAGGTCAATTTTAAAATCAAGTAATATATTTAAGTGTTTAAATATAAACGAAAAGCATTTTTTATGAAAAATTACCAGTTTAGTAACTATGTTCGGCTATATCTCAAAACTATTTTGAAGTACAAGAAATATTTTAGAGCATAACACACATAACTGTCATAAAAATGTACTCCTACAAGGATTTATGTATATTTAGAATATGATTTTTTCTATGGCTGTTAACGTAAGGCGAATATTTTAGTCATTTTTCTTCACAATTCTCATTTTTTTAAAAAAAATATTGTTTTGAAAGCCAAATTTTACAATATTTTCATAGTTTTAAAACATATGCAGTTGAAAAATAACATTAAAAAATATATATAAGTTATTTTTCAAAAAAATGTCTTCGAACACATTCGGATACCTTAACAAACAGTGTAAAGACACATTATTAAAATTTTAATATATTTATCAAACCCTTTCTTACAGAAGATATCGGAATGATCATTGGGTAAATAACAACACTTTAATAAAGAATTATTGATAAAAATATTCATGATAAAAAGGACAAATTAACTCTAAGAGATATCAAGGAATTAAATTTCTGCACCAATCAATTTTCCTACTGCAGTAGTAACAAATAGAAAGAGGCATATCCTGTAATAAATAAGTTAAAATAATATTACTAACATTGATGAAATTAAATTAAAACTAATTTAAATAAATCTTGATAGATAAGCTTACTCTTTATGACTAATCAAAAGGCTGCTATGGTATGACATTATTTCTACATTTTACATTTTAGCAAAGATGCTATAATTTTAAATCGAGTAAATATTAAAAATTTGAAATACCGTATTTTTACTAACAATTAATTTAACAACATGTTTTTGAAATCACGAACTTTAATATAACTAACACGTCTTCAAATGGGTTCATTTTCATATTGATATGAATTGACAGATGTTTATTTAATAATTATTTGGAATAGCATTGTAAATACATGTAAAAAATGAAAAACTGACCTAAAAGTTGGGCTGCCGAAACTATTCGTATTTTTATTCAAACGAGCTAGTCATTTCAAACATAATTCAACAATTGATGCTCATCATTATAAAAAGAAAGAAAAAGAGGAAATGAAACATGTTTCACAGTTCAATTGTTTAATTTCCCTTTTATTTCATTAGTTTAAGAATAAATGAGATATTTCTCTTTATTAGTAAAATGCGTCCCATGTCTGCAATTGAGAAAGACTGACAATCGGGGCGAGTGAATTCACAACAATTAACTCGAAAAATACCCATTTGGGATAATGAGCAATTTTCTTGTCAGGCATTTAACTGAAAAGCGCTGTTTACTATGCCATTTCAGATGTAAGCTTGAAGATTTTCCGAGTGTAAATTTGAAAGTAATGATTAGCGGAAACCATTGTATCTAAAATGGAATACACAAACAGAGATCTCAATCAATTATTTTAACGCTACGACACTATAGGATTGCAGAATAGTTAGATAAGTGAACAACTTTCTTAGTTTAAACTAGACCATCCTAAACTATTTGACAACGTCTCACAAAGAAGATGAGAATCGTTTGATAATTAAAGTATTGGCAAATTCCTCAATACTGGTAAGTTAATGTTACTGATAAAACATTATCATCACAGCGGAAATTTCTAATAAATTATTCTGTCAATTAAAGGAATTTTTTTATTTTAATTAGTGATACATCGACGTACTTTATTTTCTTGAGTGTTTTCATGCATCAAAGTATGAAAAAAAATTATTGGTGCAAAGCTTTCCAGCACGAAACGCTGTATGGGTTTAGTTTAGTTATATTAACGTCTCGTTTTGAAGCAACGCGAGGACTATTTTGGGGCGAACCTCGTAATTTTGAACCGTTGTCACATGACGAGGAGGACGCCTCAGCTGGCACTCTCTCTTCAAATTTCCGCACCACACCAATGGTAGGAAAACGATGCATGGGATTTCACACTATTTTTTTTCAGGAACATATTTGTCAAATTTTCCTATATGCCGAATATTGTACTGGACCTTATTTTACTCTGTAATTCATTTGTGATGGTGTCATTGCCTCATTTTATATTACTAAAATAATGCTTTTCAATAAAACTTAATTTTTACGGCGTTTAATCAATAATATACAGATGCATTAAGATTCCTTGCCTTGTTACAAACAGGCCAACGGAATTTCTAAAACGAAAACTAAGCTACACAAGACGATGCTCAAGATTTTAAAATACGGTAGACTCAGCTTAATGTGATCACTTCGGGACTTAAGAATTTTGGTAACATTGCCCGATTGATAACAAAAACCGAATTAGGTAAAATCAACTATATTTTTATCAAATTAAGGGAAAAGAAACAAAAAGGAAAAAAACCACTTACCTCAGGGCTATCTATAATTTATTTCAAAAATAACAATTAAAAAATTCATTAATTGTTGCTTGACGACAGGTCATTTATATATTTTTCGTATTGCTTTTTTAAAATTTGTTCAACGATAATGCACACCCCGTTTCAAAATATCAAGTGCTTGCCTCATTTCGAGGAGAGTTTTTGGAGAGTTTTCTTCAACACATTCGTTTCCGTCAGAATCAACTTTTATTGCTTGGTCTTGCTCACAAACAACTCAGAAAATTTCCAAGTTTGTTAGTGTGGCAGCTACTGGAATGTCCTCGTCAATGGACATCCACTCTTCATACTCTTGGTTTTGCACACCTTCAGGAGGATCAATGAAAATTACCGTCGGTCACATCCCTGCCTGCTAAATGGACGACCTTGAGAAGTCATTAAAAATAAACCCCAAAATTCTTGAAATGTGTTTGGGAAAGTGGCCCTCGGATGCTTCCTTAGAAGTGGAGCGAGAAATTCCACGAACGTCAATCGTTAACGCTGTTTGAAAATGAGGGATCGGTCAATTATCCTCTTCAAAACTGATAACTTAAAGCGATGTAGTGAATTCACTAAACGAATAATTTTGTGTACATTTGAATAAATTGGTTCGGGACCAGAGGTTTCTGATAATATAAATCGAATGATAACATTAACCGCAATAACATTAAGCGGAATCTACTAAATTATGCATTTTTATGCATATTATTCCACATTCTGTAGTGCCGCCTATATTGCACAGTATGTTTTAATACTATGAGTTCTTCTGTCTTATTAAAGGAATGACATTTTGGAAGTTTCTGTAGCTCAAAAAAGGTTTATTACGGATAGAGTTTCAAAAATCCTAATTTAAATTTTTGCAACTACTTGAAGACGTAGTCAAGCGGAGTTGAAATTCTAATACATATTCCTGATTCTAAAATACTTGAAGATATATGCATAAACATTTATAAACATATATAAAAACATATAAATATTTATAAATAACATATATATATAAATAACATATTATTATATATGTTATTTATAATATATTACAACATAATATAATATAATATAATATAATATAATATAATATAATATAATAACATAATAGTATATAATAACATATTATATTTATAATATGTTATAACATATTTATAAATAACATACATATAAGCATATATAAATACTAAGGATATTTGCATTAACATTTATAGACTTATTAATATGAATAAACAGTTTTTCCAACATACCAAAAATGTCTTTGAAAGAAAGTGATTTTTTTCTTTTAATTAACTATTAGACATAGAATAGAACTTTGCTTTAAAAAAATGAAAATCAATTTCCTGGTTAAACATAATTCTAGAGAAATAAATAAAACGCTAAGAAATTGATTTGATATTAAGCCATAATTCACTAATCTATAATGATATTTTTCAGACAATATATCAGAATGTCGAAATATCAGTTTCAATCTTCTAAAATCAAAGAATGGCGAATTAATGTGAAAAATCCTAGGATAGAAATTTTAATCTGATAATCGCTAACATTTAGAATAGCTTGTATTTAAAAAAATATAACAAATATTTTATTTCATGTGCTTTCTGACTTATATTTACTTATTCAAATTATTTATAACCGTTTTAAAAATCATGTAAAACACCTGGTAACCACTTCAATTATGACAACATGATTTATAATGGTATTCAAAGAATTACAATAATTTGCTTGGTACTAAATGGAAGCATATGACAAAAAACATTAAGGACCTTTCAAAAAAATAACTCTTTCCAAATGTCTTTCTTTTGTCACGGAGGAAATAAAAATTCAAAAATTTTAAGCCTGAGGTGCGAAATAATAATTTATCCGCTTGGAAAGAAATTTTTTCTTGTCTTCAAATCCCACTTAATTCAACAGTCATTTCAGAATTTCCTAGGAATGATTTATTTAGTTTACACGTGCCAGCATTGGTATTCGATTAAGTTCTTAACGAGCTATTGATTCGAATAAGTGGGTCAAGTTTAATGGAGAAAGTCTGCTAGAAAATAACTTATTGCATTCCTTATATACTTTAGAAAAAAATATTCAGAATAAGAAGCTCCCCATCTTTTTCAATCGACCTCTGACGAATCATGACATATTTTTCGAATTTTGTTTTTGGAAAACATCAAGCCAAAATAGAAGAGAGAAGAAACAAGGAAATCATGTTTTTCTGTATGACATCTGGTTATTCCAAAATAAAATCTGCACAGTTTTTCCTTTCATACATAAACATTTTTTAAAATTATTAGCAGATATTTCAATAGATTAAGCCGGAAATTTGAAAGCAGCAAATGAATTGTTTCAGAAATCGTTTTTGTTTTTTAAATCATCGCCAATACATTAGATATAAATTATCTAAATCATATTAGTACAATACGTTAGCAGAGGATAATGTTTCATCAATATTGCTTACCAATAACATTTTTATTTCTTCATTTAAACATTCTAATATATGCGAAAAATTATTTGATTTATAGACTTTCCTGATAAAAAATGCTTCACGGTCTATTGGCCTAAGAATTTTATCAAGCTTTACTGAATTTATCAAAATTAGTAAGACAAAATTAACTAAATTCGAATTATCAACTAAACATGAATTAGTAATTTTGAGTATATTTGTCGAATGCCCATTTGATACTCAATACATTTAAAAACTATCTTTGCATTTTCTTTCGTAAAACAATTGTGGTGAAAAAATATTTCAAAAATATTCATAGCAAATATGTCAATTTTAAGATTTTTTATGGATTTGTTTATAATTTTTCCTCTAAAATTCATTCTCTAATCAATAATGTTGGTAAAGAAAATGCAATACATTTTTTAGCAGCCGGTTGCTTCAGTTCTATTTTTATAATTCACTTCTTACATCTGAAGTTAATATAATCTTCTAAGAAAGCTGTATTATGATTATGAACGATTGTAATTTTCATACTGAAACGTTGGCTACCAGTTTAATTAAACTGTCTATCTAACCATAGAGTAGAAATGATTCTAACGAATTTTCTAATATAATAAGTGCATGCGGAACCTAATTCATTCTTCACTCTTGCATAAGGAAGGAATCTTTGACACTCTAACGAACACATCTGACTGCATTCTCTTATTCTTATCATCTCTGACAAAGCAACTACTTTTTTACACAGAAGCACTCCCCTTCCAATTCTTCAAAATTCTATGCATTCGCGCAATATCTTTACAGCACACGAAAGATCCTTCCCTTCCCTTCTATGCTTCGGGGTATACATTTTCAAAGCGAAATATGCTTAAGAGGCATGAAATTATACGCCTGTTATTTCCCTAGCCGTTTTTTTGCCATAAATAAAGCGCCGTTCATTGCTTTGTGGTCCGTTCCTGATCTCAATACATTTAATAATTATCTTTTAATTCCTTTTAGTAAAGCTTCTTCGGGAGAAAAAAATATTTTAAAAACATTGTAGCAAATATATCAATTTAAAAATTTTTTATGGATTCTTTTATAATTTTTTTTTAAATTTATTCTTTAATCAATTGAAACTGCTACAGAAAATACAATACATTCTTTAGCATTACATTCTTTTCACTATTCACATCTGGACATAATTCAGTCATCTAAGAAAGTTGTATTCTGATTATGAACAACTGTTTTTAAAACTGAATTCACTGAATCATTGCCTTCCAGTTTAATTAAACTGTCTATCTAACCATGAAGTATAAATGATTCTAATTAATTTTCTAATATCATCAGTACATGCGAAACCTAATTCATTCTGCACTCTTGCGTAAGGAATGAATTTTTTATATTCTAACGAACAAATCTGAGTGCATTCTGTTATTCTTATCCGCTGACAGAAATTTTTTTTCATGCAGAGAAACCCCCAACTCTTCAAAATTCAATGCATTCACGCAATACATTTATAGCAGACCAGAGACCCCTCCCTTCCCTTATGTGCTTCGGGGTATGCATTTCCAAAGCGAAGCAAGTTTGAGAGACATGTTTTTATAAGCCTGTTATTCCTCTAGCCCCTTTTTTGCGATAAATCAAGCGTCGGTCATGGCTCTGTGGTCCGATGAAGCGCAGCGAAATGGATCTTCAGTAACAGAAAGACTTGGAGGGGGAACGTTGTTTATGATTTGGAGAAAAGAAAAGTTGTTGTATGATGTTTCTTTCGCAGAGAGGGGAGAAAAGCGTTGTAGGGATGATTCTGGTGTTCCAGCTTTGGACTGATAACTGGAGGGCACATATCGATTATTTTCTAACCGGTTTGTATCGTTTTGCGATCTCTGCTTTCAATTGGTTCTCTCACATATTTTTAAAAGGTATCCGAACACGTTGATAAGTCGATTTTCGGCCAAAATTCTCATTTTTTTTTATTTTTGATGTTTTGGATAGTTCATTTATTTACTTTTCTAAAACATATTTACTTTTGTCGGTACGTTAACTAGAAGATGAGATATTAATTGTTTTATAACAAACCGAAAACCTGAAATGGGCGTTTCAATAACCGAAAGTTGTAATTTAAGGGACAGAAACCTGTCAAAAATTCTCTTAAACTGCATTTTTTCAAGTTGATATGATGTTAGTTTATTTTTAGGAATGTTTTTAAAGTTTAGATACTTAATTTAAGCGTGTGGCAAAACTAAAATTTGATTTTTCTCAAAACTAGTCTTTATGCATAATTTTCACACTTCAAACACGATAACTCGAGATATTATCATTCGATTGTTCTGAAATTATGCAAAACTTTCTTCAAATGTTTCTCTAGTGAATGTACTAGAATAATGTATATTGTAACACTATTTTTATAATTATGGTCTTTTATTTGAAAAATGACATAAAAAATTTGCTGAAAATCTTATAATGATTGTTTGATTAGCTCTAAAATTTTTATTTATCCAAAGAATGTTAAGATTTTAGTACAAGAACTAGTCCATAGTATGTAATTTATTTTAGTTATAGTTTTATTTGAATTATTACAAAAATTTTGACCTCTAGTATGTTTGAAGTTTTTGAAAATTTCCTCTAAAAAAACAGCAAATTTTAGGTTTTTTGAAAATTTATAATAATTTCTACTCAAAAATAATACTCTATTATTAATTTCTATAAAGTTCAAATCTAAAAAACATATTATGGTATTTCTATAAAAAAAAATTTTTTTAAAAAATTGCTCCGAACGTGTTCGGCATTCTTGTTCAAATATTTTTGCAGTAGAAAAGTAAAAGAGAAAAAAAATACAATTAACATATTTATCCGTTAATATTGTTCCACGATCTCTTCTTTTGATCAATTCTTGCACATTTTTTTCCTTAAAACTCTTGTTCAAGCATTTTTGAAATAGAAAAGTAGATGAAAGAAAGAAATTATAATTTTTAACAGTTAGCATATTTTTTTGGTACATTTTTGTTCAACGATCTCTTATTTTGATCAGTTCTAGTTCATTTTTTCGTAACACTCTTGTTCAAATATATTTTCAATAGAAAAGAGAAGGAAATTATAATTTTTTTCAGTTAACATATTAATCCTTTTGTACTGTTCCACGATCGCTTCTTTTGATCGGTTCTCATTCATTTCTTTCTTAACACTCTAGTTCAAATATATTTCCAACAGAAAAGTAAATGAGAAAAAGAAATTACGAATTTTTTCAGTTAAGATATATTTTCACTATTCCGAATTATCTTATTTCACCTAATTTGTGAAATACGAATTCAGACAAAGCTGGTCAGTTTTGGTTTTGTGCTTACAAATTGTGTTAATGTCTTCAAAAATATGTTCTCGTGTAAGGTACTTTTTTAAAAAAATTAAAATTGCTTCTTACTATAAAATAAAAGCAAAATTGTTGGATAGAAGTTCAGAAGAGAATACGTTAAACGTTGTTAATACTATGAAATGAAGCTGATATAAAGTGAATGAAATATATTCAAATAGAAAAATAATGTTGGTTTTGGATCATGCAACTCCTACTGTAGGGAACATATTGATGGTTTGGTTTTTGTCAACATTGCATTGTTAACATTGCAGTATTTAATAATAGTTCAATACATTTAAAAATATATTTTCAAAATTCCAGTTTTCTCTCTTTTTCAAAGGCAAAATAGATGATAGAAAAAAATTACCCTTCTTCCATTAAAAAGCATATGCCCTATTCCGGCTTTGGATTCTGTCGAGCGTGGAAATTTTTAGATCTGTATTTGAAAATGCTGTTAACATTTAAAAGCAACATACTCATGTGAAGGGTACAGTTAACTCTCGATATCTCGAAATCGAAGGGACCCGGGAAAAAATTCGAGATAGCGAGTTTTCGAGATAACGAGGTTACCCTCCGAGAAGCATTAAATTACACGTAATTACCAAATGGTAAGGAATATATTTGTAAAATATTTTGCGATAGATTTAATTCTGAACATGAGCAATAATTCCATATTAATTCCATACAGTGATATAATTTACAGAGAAATTATAAAATTTTTAAAACAGATTATTTTAATAATTACTACATCTTAGAATTTCTTTAAAATGTTCGTAAGTGACGCACACTTCAGAGTAAGCTTTTCTCCAAAAGTTAGCAAAATGGCTTTTATATATCCTCAGTCTAGAGTTTGCAGCTTAAGTCGATGTGTGGGTGGGAGGAAAACCACCTTTATCACTACGTTCATTTCAGGGATAAGCTATAATCACCTGTTACATAAACACAACATAGCCTAATACCTACTACATTGGGTGGTAGAAATGGCACTCATTTAAACCGTACTATCTACCTGGATATCAATTGGGTGAAAGGAAGTGGTATTGTCCCTTATCAAATTCAGGGAAGCATCCCACATAAATCTTCACGAAGGTACTAAATGTGATAAACATGGATTTTCAAAGGAAAAAAATATTTTTGAACTGAAAAAAAATTCGACATATAAGGTTTGGTGAAAACTCTTCAGAGATAGGAATTGAAATTACCATTGAGGAGAATATGCAAATTTCAAGGGAAAATATTTTCGAGATATCAAGGTTTTGCATGAGATATCAATTCAGATATCGAGTTCACTGTATTTATTTTCGTAGCTTCTTTGGAATAGAAAAAGATAAATTTTATTATATAAAGTTTAGAAGTTATAATTTTTTGTTTCACAAATTCTAGATGATATCAATACTAGAAATGTAATCAAAGAAAAATAACCTAATTACTTAATGGTGTAGGAGATTTATAATCGTTCTGTATAAATAAATTCATGTAATTCAAACATTTATATCCATAAAAGAAATTCTTGACTTTGTTTATATAACCTATTTCTTGCTACAATTTGTTTAAAGAAGACCTCCTCCCTAGAACATTAAATACTTGATAACATGAATATTTCCCAAAAAACAAAGAAAAGAGAAGGTTCTATTCAATTTCACATAAATAATAATTTTCAGCTAATGAACCAATTTTCATGTTATTAATATATGTGAAACAGCCATGAATTCATTATTTAATTAACTCTGTAATGGAAAATAGTTTACTTATTTACCATTTCTCTTAATTATTCGATCTATTTAAGAAATTTTTCGAAATACATTTAGCATGCTAATTTTCTCTAAATATGTATTACGAGTTTTATGTGCTTCAATACCCACTAATTCAAATATATCCCACTCTGAGATAAAAATTTATTTCGTTAACTGTTTTTGTAAAGATATTTGTAGAAGCGAGGTCAAAATACGTAGTTGCAAATTAAATTAAGTTATACTATTACTATTTTACTGGAAATGAAATCGTATTAAGCGAATGCAGTGTTGTAAGTTGTCAGAATTTGTGGTACCTCATTACATTGAAAGCGAACTATCAGAATGTAGAAGTATTCGGTATGTTTTCCAAACGTATAAACAAACATTTCACAGACATACCGAAATTAGAAGTAAGTCCTTTGAAAAGAATATTACACTGCTGTTTTAGTTGATTTTGTTTCAATCACAAAAAAATTATAAAGTTGAGGGGGTTTTTTTGCACTTTTAATAAAACGAGCTCGTGGACAAGTCCTATTAATAAAAATGTATCAGCATGTTTATCCAAAATTGAAGCAAATTTTGTCTTTGTGGAAAAAATAAATGAAGAAAACCATACATTCTAATTGTGGAAATCAGGTTCTTTCAAAATAATAAAATTGTTTCAATCAATTGAAATCAGGTTTTAAAATTCTCTCTGAAAAGTATTAGATCCCTTTTAAAACGTAAAGATTTAAAATCATATTTTTTTTCTCTAATAGAATATAAAATATCGATACTGTGGAAAGAACAAACATAAGTTCGTTTATATAAATGCAGTTCTTCGCTAGTACTGTCAATATTAACTTCTTTTCCACTTACGTTGGTAAAAGCAATCTAACAAGATTTCAATTATAATTTTGTCCTTACTTTATTTTAGTGTGCATTTTCTATGACAGCTGTCAGTGTGTCACTACTTGACACGGTTCTTTCACGTATGTTACGTCTTGTAACTAAGTTCCTTTTTCCATTGGATATTTTTTTCTGTCACGATGAAATATTTTTTGCATAAGTCAGCAGCTTCAACATAAGTTAGCAACTGTCAGCACTTTTTGTATGTCAAGGGACTTGTGTTGAACATTTATGGGTTTAATTTTGAGTAAGTGTTCAATTAAAATTTATAAATATTAAAATTCATATTTTTTCATTTTAGACCTCGTATTTTAACTTACAACAAGTTGTAATGTTACATTTAATCTTGCTGAGCAGTTTAAAAATTATAAAATTTAGAAAACCATCCAGAAAAATCATCATCATGAGTTTATGGCATTTTCTAGGCTGCTATACAATAAACATTATAGCCCACAATAAAAGAAAAATGTTATTTATCTCCATTCATTTAAGTATTCAGTTGTTGACTTCTGTTCTTTATGAAAATATTACCAACCAACAATTTGCATTCATTTCAATTTGCAGCTGTAACAATTTGTTTAAGTGATATAAGAAAGATTACCAAATATATTGCTTAATTTTCTTGCCATATGTATTGTGCTATATACAAAACTACCTGGCGACAAAAGTCTCAAGTATTTTTTTTCTCGAAACGGTATATTAATTTTTCAAATATATGCATTTTACAGCACATGTGATCAGTGTATATGTTACCGGCAAAGTTTGAGAACCGGCATTTTATAGAATACCTAGGCAATTTGTAGAATGTCTAAAACTGGCCGGCAATGTATGAAGCGATTAGCATTTTACACATTTCCTAGGCATTCGATAGAATGCCAAATGGCAAACAGGCAAAGTATGAAATACATCATCGGTTCGTTTTAAAAAATAATAAAATTAAGTGCCATTCAAAATAAAAATATTTCCTTTATTGATGCAAAAAGTAGGTTCATGTTTCATTTTTGTTTTGTCATAAGAAAGGCATAAATTCTGTTTCGAACGACTTTCATTTTTCTTCACGTATTTGGAATAAAAGTTTTTGATGGCACTCTTTCATTATTTTTTCAAAATAATATTTGTATTTTTAAAGTATGCACGTCTTTTATATAATGGTCTTATCATGACCTTCTTTTCAAACTTTGCCTAAATAACATCTGTCATTCTGTAGAATGCCTAGGGAAAGTATGTAATAATTCTCATACTTCCTACTTTGCCTAAAAACACAAAGTATTATATACAATGCCTAGGGAAAGTATGTAATAATTCTCATACTTCATACTTTGCTTAAAAACGCAAAGTATTATATACAATGCCTAGGGAAAGTATGTAATAATTCTCATACTTCATACTTTGCCTGAAAACTCCGGGCATTCTATTGAATGCCGGCGTTTCATATATTTGCCGTAACATATATATAGTATTTTGTTCTTATGACATTTTGTCCCTTTATTTTCGTATTTACCCGATGTTTGAAGAATTGCTGTTTGATATAAAACCAAGCATATCAAACAGCAAGTGTTATTTGTATTATTTTGGAAACAAATTTGTTTCGTTCAAAATACACAGCATGGGAGTCAAAGCTTCGTGAACAAGAAACTCAAATACACTTTTATTTGAGAAACAAACCTTCGAAAAGGGCTTAAATTTATTCTAAAATCAAAGTGAAGTGAAGAAATGTTTTTGTTGAAACACTATTCAGAACTTTACTTTGTTATGTAAATATTTAGTCCGGAGTTTCAACTCAAATCTTAAAAAAACCAAGCGAAAAAATTGTAAGCAACAAACGATTGAGAAAAAAAAAAATGTTCGAATAAATCAGGTTTCTACAATTTTTGACACCCCCTCCCAGTGCTAAAGAGCGTTTGCGTGAAGTCTTGACTTCTATTTTTATTCAAGATGCATAGTACCATCATTTATATTCTAACCACGCCTGTTTTTTCTAAGGAAAAAAAAGAATCTATAAATCCCAAAGCTTTGTTTAAAGTATCAACTTTTTTCTGGTGGATAACAATAACTCGCACTGAACTTTGAAAAAGTAATTAGTGTTATGTTCATCACTTCGTAAGCAATCTTATTCTCAATTACTGAACGAATGAAATGAAAAGTTACAAATATATTAACCCAGATATTATTTTTGTGAGCGCAAAATGTTTGAGTATAGACTATTCTCTATTTTGTAACTGTTATATGTGTCTGAATAGAAAATATATTTTGGCTTACCCATACTTTTTTTAATATCCAATGTTTGCATATTCAATTTATTCTTTACATTAACGCAAATTCATATTGTAGCAGATGTATTTAACCGGCTGATGGCGCTGCCTCCTTCCCTCTAAAGAGATGACTTTTTGACAGATAGTGAGTGAGGAGTAAAACACGCGAAGAGATCCGGTGTTGTTAAGCCGGAAAATGTATTCTTTTCTATCTATGCTAAATGTAAATATTCTGTAAATAATCATTTAGTCACTAAATAAGTACTTGCCAACTTCCAAGGGGCCCTCTTCATTTGGTCCTGAAAGATTTTCTGTGGATATTTATCAATTTTTTTTCAAGATATTTTGAAATATGTATCAATTTTTTTCAAGATATTTTGAAATATTTATCAATTTTTTCAAGGTATTTTGAAATATTTTCAAGTTAGATATATTTCTTCACTTAAAGATAATGCTCTAATGAATTGAATTTTTAAGGAATTGGATATCAGGGAAGAGAAAAAATACACCACCCTCGCCGAATATAAAGAGAAAAAAATTATATCTGAAAAGGGTTGTAGAATAAGATAATACCTGTTGCGTGTTGTATTCCTCAAGATTCTTAATGTCAGATGAAGATGAATTGCTCATCAGCTACTGATATTTATAAGAAAATATTCATATATAACAACTTTCGTAGGGATTTTTCGGTAAGTAATTAAAAAAGAAAAATATTTTATATTCCCTTACAGGACCAGTATTTTACACTATGCAAAAGAGTATGCACTAAATTATAGAACATAAATTACAATCTTACCTTATGAGCATTGTTAAACTGCATAGAAAATTTTGTGTAAGTTTCCCGGCGTATTTTTTTCTGTAAAAGTCATTTGAGGACATTTTATTTATTAACACCTCTAGTCAAAATATACTGCAGACTTTTACTATTAAGTATAGAGCAGTTGCGAAAGTAAAAAAGTGTGAAAAGTTAATGCTTATTAATCTAATATTTAATAACTATGGTACTATGATACAAAATCAGGTATAGAAATAAGGGCATAAAGTTTATATATTCATTATATATTCAGATGGAAATATTTCTGTTCATTTTTAAATAGCATGAAAAAAAGATATGATACGTGATGAACAAGATCATGAAGCAAAACAGAGAAAAATTTCAAACCTATTAATCAAGCAAAAATAAAAAAATGAATAAAAATGGCATCTTTTAAGTAGGTAAACAAATATCTGTAACACAACAGAAATAATTAATCTGGAATTATGTTAAATTCCATTTATTAATAAAGAGATCTTTGACAAATCTCTCGAGAAGATACACATGGATATAAGAACAGTTGCTTAACACATATTTCGATTAGTGTAATAAAAAGAAATTTATTTTAATTATTTCTACATTTTAGTTCCAGATTCATAAATCATTATTATAAATACTAGCTGCCTTCGGCGACCAGCTGTTCGCCCGTAATACTAATAGCCTACAACTATGCTTGCAACTTGGGGAAATAAATTGGCGAATTGGCGGTTGTAGAGACACTGCCAAAATTTTATTTTGCGATATATCTCAAAAATTGTGAAGAGTGCGAGGAAGGCGACCATTGATGACACATCTACATGCTATAAGCTTTCACGTGAAATAAAAATTGTCGAAATAGGTCCAGTGGTTGGGACTGGGGGACTGTCTCATGGTTTTTCCGCATAGAGAATGTACAGTGAAGTACTGATTTTCCGATTTTTCCCGTAAATGGAGGTGTTGGGTGACAGTTGACCATTGATGACATACATATCTAGATGTCATAAACTTTCATATGCAATTAAAAGTTTCGAAATAGGTTTAGTGGTTCGGATTGGGAAAAATCCTGGAAGATTTTACCCATCGGCGAATATGCAGTGGAGAAATACTTTTTCGATTTATCTCGGAAATGGAAAGTGGTGGATGGCAGGTGACTAATGATGACATATCTAGACGTCATGAGCTTCCATATGAAATAAAAAAAAATATCGAAATCAGACCAGAGACTGGAACTGGGAGATTGGTCCTCTGATTTTTTCCAATTATTTTAAATACAGATTATGAAAAATAGGAGATACTTTTTTTAAATAAACGAACAGGTGCCACAACACGTATGGAAGCTAAATTTTATTAAATTAATCGATAAACTAATAATTAAGTTCTGAAATTATTAAAATTGTGTATTGTCAACGAGAATTCACAAATGAACAAAATTCGAAACTCTTTCAAATCAGTAAGTGTGTAAAAATCAATTATATAATTCTGTTTCGACAAAAGTGAATCAAGAGAAGTTAAATGATAGTCGGTAAAATACTAAGATCAAATTACTGAACATTAGTCTCCGATCAATTTAAATGTTATTGCCCATTAAGAGAAGTGGTTATTCCTACATTATACTATCTATAAAACACATATATTGTATTTAGTTCTTTTTTCAAATGATGCTTCAATTGATTTTACTCTTCACGTTTGCAATTACAAAAGTTATATAATCACATACACACATAGTAGAAAATAGAATTACTGTGAATTGCATTTTTATTTAACTGATTTCGTTGTTTTGCTACTTCACACGATGTTTTTCAACTCTGAATCTATATTCGATCCTTATCTTTAGCATAGTTCATATAGTATGGCAATTGCACAGTAAGAATCCGATGTTCCATTCAAAGCGAATGCCATTATGTAAAATTTAGTTGTTCGAGCATGCATTTAGCATTATTTTATTATAGCTGTAGTGAAAGAAAATTAATAGAAACCATATTAAGACTTCAAGATTTTCTTTCATAAAAAACAAATTAAAAATATTTGGAAAGCAAATAACAAAATTACGAGCAATTAGGAAGTAATGCAATTTATTAATAATCGTGCTTTTATTTTTATCAGTGCGAGGGAATTGAAAGCAACTACAATCAATAACCTTCCTGTGGGCGAGCGAATATGGGAGTTAACTGAAGAAGAAATTTGATCTATATCTTTTTACCAGAGGATGCCACGAAAGCATGATCTTGGCTACCCTTCCGGTTCCTTTCGTCGTATTCTTAGTCTTCGTTTGGAATTCGAGGGCTTAATAGAACCCTTTGAATTTGCTATTTGTATTTCAGAGATATGCGCGACCGTTGTAATGAAATTACTAGCTTTATATCACAAATATAAATATTTCATTTCAAATATTGGCAATTTCCTGTACTTTATTTTCATGTTATTCAGAAAATGTTTAATTCATTTTATATTGTTTTTGTGTTTTATGTTTACAATGTTTCCATTGCATTTTAAATAAATTTTTTAAAACAATTGTATTTATTAACCCTTAGCTAATTACAACCAAATAATAATTACCAACCATTCATAATTACCTTCATAAAATTTGATATTTTACAATAGCGTAGCTAGGAATTACCCGCGACCTTTCATGTTGGTATAGAGGTTGCGCCCGCTGGAAGGTTAAAACTTTTTTAGAAATAAATGTTCATATTGAAAATATATGTTTATTTGCTAACGTATGTTTGAATTCATAAATATTAAATTTATGTTTTCACATGAATCACCTGTAAGAAATTGGTAGCAAATTCGTTCAGTTTTGTTCAAAAGCATTTCCGACTAATAATTTGTCACGATTTTTTATTGAATGTTATCGCAATTACAAGTTCTTCTAGAGTTTGAATCACTACACTACATATAACTGCTACTGAAAGCACTCGTCCATCATTTCTGAACAAGAACGTTTGTAATTTTTATTTTACATACATATATCAAGTTGCATTTTTGAGGCTGTGAGAAAAAATAGTTGTAAGATTAAATGTCCCTTAATTACTTTTTACAAGCTGTATTCAAAATGAATTCATATGCAACACGTAGTGCTTTTTTTTTTATCTTAGCGCTAATCTATGTGTTTGCAGCCACACAATCAATCATCTGTTTCTCTAATGAGTTTTGGGTTGCAAGAAAATTAAGCAACGGTGTCTCGTGAACGGAAGCAGAAAAAAACAGAAACTGTTGTTGTTGTTGTTGTTGTTTGTTTGAAAGGAAAAAAGGGGCAACAAAGGGTGAAGCAGATTAAATTATAAAGAATAAAACATATTTGATCTCGTATCTGTATAAAATTTATCCGCTTTTCACACACATTTACATAATTTGTTTTCTTCGTACCTTTAAAGAAGGGTTTTTTTAATCAATTTTTCAATTCCACTTTGAAATCTTCTGTATTTATGTGCTTTCGATGAAAATATACTGTTTAATATTTTGAGCAATTTATTATAAGTTAGCATGTTAGCTAGATTCAATTTTAATCGCACACTCTTGGCATCGCATTGTAGTTAATTTAGTGAAAACTGATTTCAATACTTTATTATATTAATAATAAAGAATTTTAAATCAAAGGTTAAAGAGTTAAAAAGAATTGAAATAAAAATTAAATTTTTACTTCACTAATAATAGTATATGTTCAATATTTTCAAATGATTTAATTTTATTATTTATTGTAACCTTATTATTTATTGCAATAATAGATTTATTATAATAAATAATAAGGTTGAGATACTTGTTAATGGTACTAAAATTTAAAGAACAGCAAATTTGTAATTATAAATCAAAGTAACATAAATTAGTGCATTGAAAACTAAAGTCAGACAAGGTAGACAAAAATAAGACAGTCAAAGTAACATTGCATTATTTAACTCTGTTCAGTGGCATTGATGTATTTAAATCCAATGTGATTTCATTCATTTTGAGGGAAAAAATCAAAGAAGGAAAGAAGATTGAAGGAAATTAAATTACGCTATGCCAAAAAAATAGTTTCTTCTTCAAGTGAAAACATAGTTATCAAAGCTGTTTAAATAAATTATATGTAAAATTTTGACGAGATTTCCGTTTTTAATTTTTTGCATCATCTTATTTCACAGGAATAATTTAATAAATCACCACGTGAAAGCTTCGACTCTAGACAGATGAAATTAATTAAATTCAGAAACTAAAAAAAATTAATTCTTAAACCAACTAAAAATTAAAAACAATAAAATAAAGAATCTTGTAAAATTAAAATCTGTTTTATTTAAGACATTCTATGAAATCATCAATTTTAGAAGAATATTTTTCCATCTAAGAGGAAAACAGGCTGATGTATCCTTAGAGAAGATTTCAAAACTTAAGAACTAATCAAATATAACATCACTCATGGTTAAAAGAACGAGTCTATTCATTTAATTTTTCTAATTTTTCTTAGTCCTTAAGATTTTTCTGACTATAAAGAGATTTCAGTTTGGACATCAGCAAGTAGTTGCAATGTTTGTCTTGTGCTCATCTATACAGAAAGAATAGTGCAGCTTTTTCCGAGTTGATTACTTTGACAAACATTTGTTCTAGAATCCTTTTTCTCAATTAATAGGTACAAAAATTTCGTTTAAACTTATTACAATTTTACATTTTAATAAGAAAAAGGTTTTGATCGTGGTTAAGTGATAAACATGTGATTGCCCCAACCATATGGGGACGAGATTGCTTAATGCTAAAATCTCGGCTTCGGACCCGGAGGTTTCCAGGCTCGAAACCAAATTTCACAGAAGAACCGCCATGTATAGACTTTAAATAATTCATAGTGGCCAAGCGTTCTTCCGTTAGTGTGGCGCGTAAGTCTTGAGAGGGGGGCAGCGGAAGAGTCGTCATCTGACAGCATCTCAAGATTACGAAGTTAGTCCCAATATAGCCCTCGTTTTGCTTTTAAGCATACGTTAGTATAACTAAACCAAACTTGACCCGAATCATATTTATAGCGTTAAAGTCATTCACTTAATGTTTGCAGAAGCTTGAAATTAAGCACAAATTCTCATGAATATGAAGGTATACTTATAGAAAGAATGTTGGTTTATTTTATTGAGGCTTAAAGCTTTTCACTTTAATTTAGGTTCAAAAAATAAAAACGAAAGATTCACATTGAAATTTAAAAGTAGTTACGATAAGGGGGGATAAAACTAAATACACAATTTGAGTTGTAGCTGTTTTCACAAAATATCGCAAAAAAATTATAATTTTGCATGCTTCCAAATTTAATTATTATATTATAGTCGTTTGTGCAATTATTTGCCATTTATTCAATTTTCTAAAGTCACATATTGGTACAGTTTGCATCAGTGTGGTGCAAACCCATAAAATGGCAGCTAGCTCCTGATTGGACTTACTACGCAGAAAACTGTATACAATACTTTGGATAAATGCTACTACATACAGAAGTCGTTCCATTTAAATTTAAGGAAGTTTAACGTTAAGAAGCCTACTCATTATTATTTGATTTTGGAAAGTACTTTTATACAAAAGAAAAAGACTTGCATACTTTGACTTCTCAGCCAATCATTTGCAACACATTGTGTTGAGGAACTATTTTAATTAGGATAGATATAATTTTTAGCTTAATAAAGAGTTTTGAATTCATATAATTGTATCTTCAACTTCTTCGACACAGGAATATAAGAAAATCCATTGCTAGAATAAATTAAAAAACATATTAACAAATATTTAATTTGGAATTATCATATATTTCTTTCTTTTTTCAGGTGAGTGGTGTTTTTCCTAGGATAGTTTCGAATTTTCATGCCTAGGATTTAAAGAAGCCTGAAAATTTTTTAAAAAGAACACACAGGTAACGTTCAAATCTTTTAAGAAATAATGAAAGTACCGCGTTTGACATTTTATTCATTAAAGTGCTTAATTTCAGAATCGAAATATATAAAGAAACTTCGACACCTTTTATGGCTGTCCCCTCCCCCACGAGAGCTACCTCCGCCCTGCCTTAGCATACGGGGTCTCTGAATGAAAGCCGCTGCAAAATCTTGTCCAATTAGTCATTACCGACCACAGTTCGACCCCTCCTCCCGAAAGAGGTACGTACTATCACTAGTGGGAGGTAACTTGATCCCCACTATTGCTGTACTCCCAGGGGAAGCGAGAACCCTCTTACTTATCCGGCGGCTTCTGATCCGTGAACTCGTGGTGCCCCCCCGGGGAACACCTATTATGAGTAAGCAAACTAAGAGATTCTTGAAATGGTATAAGCTTTCAAAAAATGTGATAACAGGCATGAGTAGCAGAAACAGTAACAAGAAGTACAAAATCACAATCCCTCAGACTACACTCTGCAAAACATTAAAAAATAAATGAATATAAAAGCAAGAGATGCCACGATAAGAACATTTGTTTTCAATTATTGCTCTTTCTGCTTGACCATCTGACAGGAATACCTGATATAGAATTATAAGTAACTAGCAGTACGCGCACGGCGATGACCGTGGAATCAGGACTTCAACAAAATAAAAAAAAATCGCCCACAATGACACGAAAAAGTTTTCAAAACAAAAGATACACATTATAGATTTTCCTGCTTATTTTTTCAGCGATAATAACATGTAGAAAAACAATACAGAGTACATTAATCCAAAACAATATAAAAAAAATTGTTGCCCGTGGAATCAGGACTTCAACAAAATGAAAAAAAATTCTTAGAACATGACAAAAAGCTCCGAAGGTTATGACGTCACCTGACCCTTCATCCAATCAAATTGAAAGCTGCGTTCCGGAAGACTGTCGCTGAAGAAATTTCGCTCGACAAAAATAACTTTCATCTGCCCAGGAATAATTTAATTTAAAAAAAAAAAACGGGAAAAGATATTTTAACCGTTCTTGTTTTAAATCAGAGAGAACCGTTCTAGTTATAAGCAGAAAAAAATTGAAAATAATCGTGTTATTAGAAAGTCGGATGCAACAAATTTAAACACAAAAATAACATCTCGATGCCGAAACTGCCTATTTTTTAAAAAATTCTCAAAATTCAGTAAATTACGTTAGAAATTCAAAACCAACTTCATTAGAACGGAAATCGCGTGCTCTTTCCGATGGTGTATTTATTTTTGTAGTGCCATTATTCTAAACTATTCTATTGAGAAATTAGTGCGAAAAATCAACCAAAACAACACAAAATATTAAATAAAAAGTTTTCTAGATTAAATTTTAAAATTTCGGCTTCGAGATACATTCAGTCACCATTACGACTACCTGTGTGCCAAATTTCATAGCTGTAAGTGCGATAGATTCGTCTGGACGTCGCAGACACACACACACAAACATTGCCTTTTATAAGTATAGATTTATGTAGATTGCAAATTCTAAAGCAGGATTTACTTCAAATTTAAGCATTCATATTTTAAATACGGTCGAAGGCTGTATTTAAGAATTTTATTATCTATATGTATTCCTGTTTGTTTAGATAGGGAAATACGTTGTATAGTTAGTCTGTAAAAATTATTATATATACAAAAGAAATGCTTGTTTTTCATAATCATAATCAAAATCTTCAGGATGAAATGATGGTATTCAAAACAGAGCTTATTAGAAATACTGATATTGAGCATCAAATATTTATTGTTTAATAAAGTGTATGATTTCTAACATTCGACATTATATATTTCAAAAATAATTGATATCTCTAAGGTGAATTTTTTTCTTCAAAAAGAAACATTGTTTAGAATTAGAAACATTTATGCGCTTTCAATAAAAAGAAAACCTTCGGGGAATTATACAGAGTTTTATTCCAGAATTCAAAATAATGAGAAATAAAGAATTGCGCAATTGTCAAAAATTTACAAAGAAAAGAGTCATTAAAAATTTAAGCATTGCGTCAAAGTTCTGGAAAGTTAATGGGAGTTCGTATAAAAGATTTTATCAAAGATTTAAGCAAAGAAGTGCTCTTCCCAGGCGAATACTGTGCAACAATACTTTAAAAATGGAGAAGGAAAAGCTTGTTTGAAAACAAGTCGAAAATTTTTCTGTCGCCAAATGTTTATGAAAATGGCACGTTCTTATAAATGTCAGCAAAATAGTTAACATCTTTTTAAAAAGATTCATGATAAATAAAATTTTTACTGAGTGCTTTATTCTTTACAAACTTGTTTCATGTAAACACAAAATGCTCCATTAAGACAGTGAATTACTCTGAAGATGGAAGAATTACTCTTATAGGCTTCATCTAAATTATTTTATTCGCTTATTTATTGCTTATGGTATATTATCAACAGTTATAGTTTAAAAGTAGCTTTTCATTTTTAAGCATAGGTGAAACACAACTTAGACATTTTAACCGCATTGTCATTTTTATGAGAATATATATAAAAATAAACATATAACTGAAGGAAAAAATAAGAAATTAATCTATTAAACTGAGGAAAAATAAAGAAAGTTTCACTTGAAGATTCATATTTTTGCCTAAACGAAATTGTTGCAATTTTTCAATTGATTAGCAATCATATGTATAAATTATTGGTATTCGTCAGGAACCCAATCTGCCACATACGTCATTATGATACATTTAGAAATGTGTGTCCTTCCCCCTGGTGGCTACACGAGTACGTAGATGAAAAGCCACCATATAAGTAAGCCGGTTCTGGCTTATCCTGAGGGTTTAGTAATGGTAATGTGAGCAGTTTTCCTTAAAAATACCATATATGGTAACCATAAATACAACACCCCTACCTGCCAAGGCATACGGGTAAATCTGAATGACAGTCATTGCAATAGAAACGAGTACTGAGGTTGGGTCCTAGTGGCCAACGCAGTCTCACGGCCCTACCCCCGAAGGAGGTACGTACTATAACTGGAGGGGGGAATGCTCCCGCCATTTATGTAACCCTAGGCGGGCGAGTTCCTTCATATGAAACCTGAGCAACTCATCCACATTTCGTGGTGCCCACATCAGTAGGGTAAATCATATATGGTAAGGGTTGATTTACCCTCCATGACGATACGTAATTTCTTCTGGAGCGTAACCGACTCCACTCTCAGTATCCCAGCTTTCGCGGCAATTGTTCCTCAAATGACACCGAATGCTTTCGCAGGGTGAAGTAACTCCACTCATGGTTATAAATGTGTGCATTTTACCTTAAAAATACAAACATGGAATAATAAATTAATTCCATGGTTCTTAGTTTTAATTAGATTTTTTATTAAAGAAAACAAAAACAATTTAAAAGATGAGACACAACAACTACTATACGGAGGAGAAACAAAGGATATTCAGACTTCTAAGGTTACGAGCTTTCCCAAGAACGGAGGCAATTGTAATTTTTCGATTAAATGGCAGTCATGACTACATGACTGATAATCTTGTCTGATCCATTCTGCATCATCTAATATTATAAACTCTTTACAAACGTATGTAAAATTTAAATTGCAATGAAATATTAAAATAAAAAAATAAAACAGTTGTTTATTAATGGCATATTAGAGTTGAAAAATTTATCTGCCAATTTAGGAGCACAATTTTATTTATTTATTTTTTTCTAGCCTACATGCTCGACAGACATGCATTTGTAAGAAAATACAAGGCAAGCGATTAAAATATATCATTAAAAATGAAGACTGAAAAGTTACAGTAGTTTAGAAAAAAAATTGCTAACAATATAAATAAGATTTCTTATTGATTATTATCACATTAATTTAGATCTGTAATAGATAAAAAGTAAGTTGAAATTGAAAAAAAATAACCACGAAAAGAGCATAAAGTGTACGTCCATAAATAAGCCCAACCATAAAAAATCCAAGAATAGGAGCAACAAGGAAAAATTGACCCTACTTTTACTTTTTCTTATATTTCTCGAATATTTGAATTTTTAGTATAATAAAAGGATTTGTTTTTAAGAATGAGATATATACTTCTAAATTTGTATATCTTTTAATCATAAAATAAATATATTTAATGAAATCGAGCAGGTTCAAGTATCCATAGTCTTAGAGATACTTGAGCCTAAGCTAGGGATACTTGACCCTACATGCGAAACATACTTAAATTATAGCTACTGAATTGAGAACGTCTTTATTAAAAAATAATATTAATGATATTAATATTAAAAATTAAAAAAATATGGTTACTATAAAACGCAGTTGTTATTAATGTAATCTAGATATAAAATTAAATTCGTTAAGTCATTTCATTAAAGCTAGTTATTAAACTTGTGCAAAATTTAATAAACGATTAAAATATTGATCTCGTTGAAGAATTGCCGGTTTTGAAAATTAAAAAAAAAATAAAAAAATGTACAAAACAAGAAATTGAGAAGCTTAACAGACTTACTCGATTCTTCTAATAATTAACGAAAAATAAAAGTAAAAGCATAAAAATATATTTTAGGGGAAAATTCATATCAGGTAAGAAAGCAAACTCGTCAGAAATGGCGAATTGTAAAATGAAACGAAACGATGAAAAATAGTTCAAGCAAAAGATTTTTATTAAAATAATATATAAATAAATCTTTCTTTCACGGGAGAGAAAAATAGATGAATTAAATTTCAATTCTTTTTAAAATTCTTACTAAAATTATTATTTGCATGATTTGAAATTATCATATTAAAGAGAAATTTTATTCATTAAATAATTACTAACAAACAATTTTTAAATAATTATTCTCTATATTTGAGTTTCCAATATTACCGACAAACTCCACGTGCCAGAAAACTGATCTCGACCACAAAATGAGCTTCGGTCGGTTAGGACATCGAAAATGCAATAGGTTTTAATTGGGTCAAGTATCCCTAACTTTTTAGAGTCAAGTATTCCTATTTTGATTTTTTAAAAAATAATCTAAAAATTAAACCACCTAGAATTAAGATACTGCATAACATCTTATACCAAATTATTGCTAGAAATGTGCTTAAAACTCAAAAATATTTTAATTTATCATATCTTCAATAGTAAACTTTCAATCCACTGTGGAATGAAAAATTGAAAATTTACTTTTGGATCCCCAAACATATTTACCTACACATCATTATGATGGCTTTTCAGATTGGAAAGAAAAATACCTCAAATAGACCATGTGACCAAACGTCAAATAAAAATGTGACAGTACCAATTATCTCACAATTTGAAAAAATCGCGTAGGGTCAAGTAGCCCTAGTTTCTCCTATACGAATTAAAACCTATCATGCTACAAAATTAAGGAATTTGATGATTCACAATTTTAGAATGGAAGGCTAAAATACCTGTTAGTCTTTATTGTTGTATGTTAAATCAAATGAGGAAAGTTTGATGTTGTTAGTCTAGAATGCAAGAATTTGAACCTTTTACAATTTATATACGAACGTTCGTAAACTACATCTAAAACCTATATTTCGTTCAGTTTACATATTATTTTACCAAAGTGCAACAAACGCCAACATGCACAATCCAAGCCACCATCCAGGGTATTTGTGGATTGAAAGTTTAACATGGATGACACCAAGTTCTCTCATTCTTTGAGTACTTTTCTCCTTGATATAATCTGCCATCCCATTAGTGATTGCAAACATGACGAAAAATTTTTTGTGTAGAGAATTGCATGAATAAAATACATTTAAAATGTGTTTATAGCTGGTACTTTATAACTGGTACTAAAAATACCTTGATAACTGGTGGGAAGAATGTAAAAGGTGCCTATTAAAATGGCGCTTTTAATTTAGTTGGCGTTTAGGTCTGTTACTAATTCAAGTCCAACCAGGGTTACATTTTTCTTGCGTCTACAGATTAATAAGCAATAAACCACAGCAAGTGGTGACAAAATGGAATATAGGCAAGATCTGCAGAGAGATTGAAACTTCTTACAGACTGGTTTCACGAATGGGTAGAGGAAGCCTTAATAAGTCACTGGCATGAAAGATATATCAGCAAATGCCAAAGGTTAAGAAAAGAAATCGACTGGCACTGTATCTGAACCACCAGTAAGAAAAGTGATAAATACTTTCGATCTTTTTCAGCAAGGACACCCCTCCCTTATCCTGATAAAAATGTCAGGAATCTGCAGCATTATGACTGCAATAAAGTGACTGTTCGCTTCTTTTATTAGGTAAGACATTCATCATAACTGTGTGGGTCGATTCTTTAATGTCGGTTACTTAAAATCATTTCGTTTTGCGGGTTTAGCGATATCTCATCTGTCATCTTCAAAGCCATCGAAAAGAGTTCAACCATATCAGCACAAGATTCTCTGCAATAATGCTAACATATCTTAACGATATTTTGCTGCATTCGGAATATCGAACAGCATTTTGGAGATATGGTACAATAAATTGGGTTAAAAGAGTAGGAATTTACAGTAGCAGCGAAAAGGGGGGCCAGGAGGCTGTCGCCCCCTACATTTCTGGGGAAAATTAATTTTTTCTCTATAAAATTTCTTCTATAAAATTATACAATAAAATGTAGTGAAAAACACAAAAACCAAGCAGCAGGACTCATGATAATATTGACAATTTATTATGACTAAAGTTAAGGCAATTAAGAGTCTTACCTTCAATCCAGCAAATTATTTGATTTATTTAAGATTTACCCTTTACTAATAGATTTAGGTTAAGGTTTACTATTAGATGTTACACAAAAATCTTACTCAAAGTTAGATTAGGCTATTAGCTGCGAAAATTGAAATGAGGTTTCTAATTCGATTCGCCAAACAATGAAAAACTAATGCGAAAATAAAATCGATCTGTTAATGTCATTAAGTTATTTCCGAATTCATGCCTATTTCTGAGTGAATGTGAGAACTATATAACAATTTTATAGAGGCAATGAAATATTCATATAAATTTGGTTTCAAAGTAAATACATTTTTATCATGATATGATTACTACTTGCTATCAGAGATAGTAAGATACGAAACTTGAAAATAACAAATTGAGAATTCTGATCTACATAATGAAGTCTGTCGTAGATAAAGGTGGGTCAATGATTCTGCAATAAAAAAATATTGATAATTTCTCCAGCGGTTTATCATAAATTCTAAGAGCTGCTGCAGAAATGCGACTCTCAAAAATGAGAAGTGGAGTGATAAGACTTGCAAAATCAAGTGATATAATGATGATAATATATATATTAAATTTGAATCGTTGATTGAAGTAACCAAATAAATCAATTTTTTTCAAAATTCCGTTTATGCTGTATTCACATTCCAGAGGGGATTCCATAATGAATGGATAAATGACAAGAGCCAAGTAAAGTAACATTATAATTTAATGAAATCTACGTGGTAATCAAAAAAAGTCCAGGAGAATTCCAATTAACACTTTTTTCTTAATGAAAATATAATAAACTCAAATCTTTCGTCATAATTTAGAATAAATGAAACTAACAGCAATTTTCCAGTAAATGAAAGTAACAGCAAGTAAAATGTTGCTACGATGTTCTTACTTCTATCGCAAAACATAATTTTCACACCATCTTTTAAAGACAAAACATATCAAAACAAAATATTCTATCTACCAAGCTTATTCATGACTGCCAAAATGCAACTCTCCGGTGTAATGGAATCCTAAGTCGCGCGTGGATTACATTACAAGTTGGAGGATTACAAGCTGAGCGAGGGAAACGCGTAAACACAGTTTTTGATCATCTTTGACATGTTTATATGCATTACCATCCTAGTAAGGATAATCTCATTATTTTTACCCTCTGGGGTTGGAATATTAAAGCATAAACAAGCTTTATGTATCTTAATACATATGATGACGTCCTATTACATTCGCAGCCTCCATCTGAGAAGTAATTTGTATTTTTAATCTCACCGAAAAGAATTGCTAACATGACAAGTAGTAAGGAGACACATTTAATTAATACTAGGAAATTAATTATTTTTCTAATATCGTTTGTTATAAGATTAGAAGATTGCTAGTCTCATTTTATCCAGTGTTCTACGAGACGGTCCATTGTGTCTCTTTAAATGGGTTCTGCGAAATAACATCGATATGGAAACAGAATTACATGTATCTCTTTGAAAAAATGTAAGATATTAAACATGTTAATCTCATTGTAAATATGCTCATGTGCATCTTATAAAATATATTGCGTAGGTTTATTTGTTTAAATGAATAAACATAGTTATATTCCGATATTTCTGCTGTTGTATTTCTAAGGATAAGAGTTCTTTTTCTAAGAAAAATTTTATGAAATTCCTATCGTCTTACTGTGGATTATTCAAGACAAATATTATGTATTTAGCACCATTTTATAACAATAATATTCAGTTATTGAGTAGAAAAAATTAAAGCTCACTATATCATAACGTATCAATTAGCATCGTATAGAAATGCTAGACGAAATTCCGGTTCTGCTGTATAATTAATCCCAGAATTATAAATTAAAACTTAGATCTCAGACGTTCTATTGAAAATTTTACTCTTTGTGAGTTTATGCATAGATAATTCGATAACTGATGAATTATATATATTTGCAAGGCTGCATTCAACAGTAATATGGACGGATATGATATGGGCAAATACTAATACTTTCATATCTAAAAAGAAGACCTGCCTTTTCACTACAAAAACATAAGAATATTTGTTTTAAACCTTTATTTTCTTACAGTATTTGAAAGCGCAGCTTTAGTCAAACGCATATATTTCCTAATTTGACTTTCTTGCCGGTGCTCTCTAATGCACAACACAAAGTGGTAATGCCGGACAATAGGCAGTGCGTGACAGATGAAGACAAAATTTAAATCAATTTAATTATTAAATAATTAATTACAAGGTATTTACCTCCTTCCTGGGTTTATTCTTAACCAAAACTTATCTTATGATGCAATTAAAAAGTTGTTGGTATATTAAATCAGGTTATAAAGGATTAAAAGTTAGTACCTTACTAACGCGACCTGTCAAAATAGCGCAAGCCATAAGAGCCAGACAAAATAGCCTAATACAAAATAGCCGGACAAAATACTGCTTTTTTTGTCATTCAGTATTTCAATTTGTGTTATTTTATCAGGGCTATTTTATAGGGACTCTTATGGCTTGAAGTATGTTGACGGGGTACCCCTGAGTAATAACAAAAAGAAATTAAATAATTGGCATTTTATACTTATTTATTATGATATGTATTTTTTATAGCAAAAAATACATTATGGGTATACAAAACTATTGTGAGTTAATCTTTTATAAATGTTTATTTAACCTGTCTGCCAAAACGTGAATTAGGGAAGCTTACCATTCATCCTGAAACACATTATATAAGATATTTCATTTTTTTTCTTTTCCTTTAGAAATCGTATATGTAATGGACTTGAGTCCATTCTTTAACCTTCTAGAAAAGACGTAGAACCGAACTCTTTATTCCTATCATCTCCGACAGAAGGGACTATTTTTTCACAGACAACCCAACTCCTCAGAATTCAATTCATTCTCGCAAAAATATATATATGAACGATGTGGATATATTCCCCCATCTGTGCTTCAGGGTATGAATTTCCTACAGCTACACAAGTTTGAAGAACATGTTTTTATAAGCCTGTTATTTCCTCGGCTACTTTTTGCGATAAATCAAGCGTTGCTCATAGCTTTGTAGTTCGATGAAGCATAGCCAAACCGTACTTCTACCACATGAAGATATGGAAAGTAACATTTTTTATTAGGAGAAAAGAAAAGTCGTACGAAATTTCTGGTGCACTGAACCAGTAAAATCCATTGTAAGAAAAATTTTGGTACTAAAGTTAGGAATATAATAATTATAAGGCTAATGTTTGTAGAATCATAGCATTTGCTCTTTTGTTTCCTAACTAGCAAAAAGAAAGAAAACTCTACTAAGCTTCGCTATATTATTACAATATTGTACATTATTGAAAACTACATTAAAATAATATTCTGTAAACCGTTTACATCGCGCCCAAAACAAAATTCTAAGATATGCTCTTCATCGCGCTCATTAATGTTTATACAAAATTAGAATTAAATGTTTGCTTTTATCAGTATTAGAAATAATATAATTAAGTGTTATTAGGTATTTCGGTACTTTTGGAGGCATTATGAAGGAGTTCCATTTAGCTAGTTTAAAGTTTAGCTAGTTTTTTTTCATTCACGTCTCTTTAATTAAAACTTTAGAACGGAAAAAAAATAAAAAAGGAAATTAACAAACAGAGTCAAGAAATAAAAGGGCAGTTTTAATTAAGATACGTATTTGCATCGCTACATTACGTAGAAAACGTCTCGGTTAAAGTTACAGTAACATTTTGTGTGGATTATCAAACCTTTTTCTATTTTAGAATAAAGAAATTTAAAAGATTTCCATATCGATCTACGAAGCTACAGATGTTCACAGCTTTAATATATCTTTAATTTAGAATAAAATAGCTACTAGGACGATCTGGAATGAATGCTATAATTCAACAACAGTAGATATTCTTATTTTTGAGGGTAATTCAACAACCGGTTAAATCAAGTATTTGTCTTACTTTTCTCTTTTCTTAAATTATGCATATGCTAGCACTCAATGTGTTAAAATATAGACCAAAATTGAGATTTCTATTCTTTAATTTAACCTCCTACTGTTTAAAATAATATTGGTAAATGGTACAGAAAATTATATTTAAAATGCATATTTTTGTGCTCAAAATATCGTTAATAAAGCAGAAAATTACACGAAATGGGATAATTAAGAAGGTCACCATCTTGAAGAGAAATCAAAAAATAAAAAACTTGGCACCTACGTCGTTCTTAAGAACCTCAAGGAACACTCTTACGAAATTCGAAGTGAACCGAAAAACGCGTTTGGTTGTGACTGCGTAAGGAAAACAAATTACAGGGGAAATGCTGAACGGTCGAGTTAAAAAAGGACTTTGCTTCACTCGGTCAATTATTGTTCAATGCGTTTGTACCTTTTTTTCCTTTCAACATACATTTTTCTTTCTTTTTCATCAATTCCTTAATCGAAATTTACTAAAACATTTTAACGCGTGAAGCATTTTTACAACCAACCTAAAATATTAATTTTTAAAAAATCATTTTATGTACTCTAAAATTACTGTAATGGACATTGAGAATGGACTACCCTATATTTTTTCATCTTTCAACAGGTCGCTGGTAATCACTTAATGGATGAGTCAATAGCAAGAAAGATGACACAATCATGTGCTCCTATTGCGACCAATCGAAATTACCTGCATTTTAGCAGTATTATTTGTCCCATTTAAGTTTATATTGTCATATTCATAAAAATGTAAGCTGTGATTCTTCATTAGTCACCACTTATACTTCAGTTTTGATCCCAAAATATGTTATATTAAATTATATTTGCCCAAAACTACGAGAAGATTGTTTGGTCAAGTGATAGAAATTTTTGGTAATGCATTTGTGTTGTTGTAAGTAATAATAGTTGTATATGTACAAAACTTTCATGACCTAAAAGAATTTAGGACAGCAAAAAAAACACCCACACTTTTGTGAAAATTCGAATTTTATTCAATCAAGTATTTTGCTTCAAATTGAGATAGATTGTGAAATCCATGATATCAAAATCTATATAAATTTCTTTTGCTCATATTTGGCTTCAATTTGCAGAGCTTCAACAAAACGGCTCTGGTTTATGCTGAAAAGTTTACTTCGATCAAAAAACCTCTTCAATCGTTATCTTCATCATATGTCGAAAACGTAACGACTAAAATGAATTGCTCATTAGAAGGTAAAATAAGAAGTTAAGAATAACAATTAGAAATAAGAAATTATATTAAAGAAAATTCAGATATTAACAAATAACTAACTATCCGGTAAACAAATGTAAATTGTTGTTTAAAATAAAGCTAACTTTTCGATCAAGCTTCTTAAGTCATATCCTTAAAAATCAGATTTTTCTCGTTAGAAAACCTCAATCAATTTTATTTACCTTTAGATTTCTTTACGCAATCTGGAAGTAATCAAACTTTCACATTCTTTAAAATTCTAAGAAGTTTACCCAACAGCCAATCTTGTGAATCAAAGCAGCTAATCTAAATGATTTTCTGCTTATTTATTCACAGCTCACGTCTCTTTAATTAAAACTTTAGAACGGAAAAAGAAATGAAAAAAGAAATTAACAAACAGAGTCAAGAAATAAAAGGACACTTTTAATTAAGATACGTATTTGCATCGCTACATTACGTAGAAAAAGTCTCGGTTAAAGTTACAATAACATTTTGTGTGGATTATCAAACCATTTTTTATTTTAGAATAAAGAAATTTAAAAGATTTTAGTATCGATCTACGAAGCTACCGATGCTCACAGCTTTAATATATCTTTAATTTAGAATAAAATAGCTACTAGGACGATTTGGAATGAATGTTATTATTCAACAACAGTATATATTCTTATTTTTGAGGGTAATACAACAACCGGTTAAATCAAGTATTTGTTTTACTTTTCTCTTTTCTTAAATTATACATACGCTAGCACTGAATTTGTTAAAGTATAGACCAAAATTGAGATTTCTATTCTTTAATTTAACCTCATATTTTTTAAAATAATAATGATAAATGGTAAGGTAATTCCGGGAGATATGCCGCATATTTTTTTGAAGTTGTGTATAAAATCTCATGGTGCACATAAAATAAAATAAATCATGCTGTGCTATTTAATGTTAAATATACAACATGTGTACTGCGACAAAAAATGTAAAAAAATAATTAATATTTTTTAATAATTTTTTTTCTAAAACATTACACTGCGGCGCGTCACCCGTACATTTAGGGTGAGACGCCGTACTTGTGCGGGAGTTATGGCGCGCCTGGCATAAAAATAAAATGAAATAATAAATTAAAAAATATTCAAACAAACATTCATATCTGGACTATAATTACTTATGTAATAACAAAAACAAACTAAATGAGTACAAGAAAACGTACTAGTAGGTTCAAATCAATATTAGTCTGCCTGCTTAGTTCACTATTAAAATTATCGACTTATTTTTTAAAGATTGGTAGGTGATGGTGGTTTTACACTGCCAGTTCCAGGTTCTGCAGGCTGTAAATTGATTTGAGGTGTGTTGATTAGTACTTCACTTCATGAGTTTGCCTCCTCTTGCGTCGTGTTTTCTGGTACGGGCACTTCTCTATCCGCTAATGAAAAAATCAATTTATCTGGGGGAACGTTGTTTTTAAAAGGAAAGATGCCAGTGACCTTAAAGCCCCTAGTAGCGTTGCCAACAGTTGCCGATTTGTTCCAAGCATAGCAGATTAAAGATCCTACCTGATATCGAGTCAATTTGCGCCCAACATGCTGCTCAACCCAAGTAAGTGTTCAGTAACATAAAATTCAGAAACATAATAAAATACGACACGGATAGATAAATTTCAATTTTATTAATCGCGGCATCCGTACAGAAGAAACTGCGGCGTGTATACCGGATCGCAGTGCGACATATATCCCATTTTGTACGGTACAGACGCCGCACATCATAGTTGCCTGCCCTCGCAAAGGAAAATGGCGTGACCATATACACAGTACTCTATACAGACTCCACACTTAGTTTTGGCTTCGAAATCATGCATGTATTTAGTAATTAGCGCATAAAAAGTACTTAAGCATAAGGTGTTTAAAAGTTTGGATAGTGAAATCATACGCTTACCTCAAAATAACGATTGCACAGCTAAAAGTAATCGTCAAATTGTGATTCATGCTATATACTGGTTAAATAAATCTCATTGCGCACCTATACTGTTCGTCTGACTGTCATCTATCGATAATTACAAGAAAAACAAGGTGTGCGGCATCTATCCCGGATGCGGCGGTAGAAAATTATATTTAAAGTGCATATTTTTGTGCGCTAAATATTTTTTTTTCTGGTTTCGCAGACATAACTGCATTTTAAATTTTCAATCACTGCATACACACAATATATATACTGACGTCAGAAAAAATGTTTATTATTTCTGAATTTAACCTTTTTTATTATCATTTTGCTTAACTGCTTTATATTCCTAACATTTTATTTTCGTAAATTTTTGATCTTCCATTTTGTATTAGAGTAACTGTACTTATTAATCGCTATAATTTTAGTGATATTTTGTATTTAATGCTAAATTTATAAATTTAATGATTTCAAACATGGAAAATGGGACACAAAGTAAAATCTCGCGTGGGAAAAAAGGCCTTCGTGACATAAAGGAATATAACTCTTTTTCGAGCAAAATAACCTATTATTAACTTTTCAGAAGCAATCAGCAAGCAGGAAAATCGTTAACTTCCATACTTGATGCTTTAGTTTATTTCTCAAATTATAATTGACAGTTATTATACTAAACCAAATGAGACTTTTAAAGTTTCATTAAAAGAATGGGTTTTTATTATACTTACGTTGTATAATTAAAAAAGACAGTGCTGTCGTAGCTTCACAAATACTAGTTATTTATAAATACTTTCTATATTATGCTGACAATAAAGAGCATTGTAAAAAAATAACTTTCTCTTAAAATAGTACTAGTTTCTTACCCTATACAACTAAAATATACAACTGTGCTCTTAAATATTTTGGTTTCAATAGCAATTTTGAAAGATCTCCATAAGTAGCACGATTATCATAATTTACAATAGCTTCGATTCAGAAATTTTTGAATTAAAAATTTGTCAGCTTTAATACTTATATTACTTAGATGTTCTAAAATTAATTTATATCTCATACTATAAATTATATCTTTACACTACAAAGTGACTAATACTTGGCCTCTTTTAAGACAAATTATTTGTTCTGCATGAAAAATAAATAAAAACAAAGGAACTAATAACACCATTTTAAAACAATTATATCTTCAAATACATTTTTTGGTGGCAAGAAAACTGTGTAAAGCGCAGTATACGACAAAAAGTAAAAATTTCTTAACACAGAAAATAACATATAGGATTTGATATAAAATGCATAATTTAATGCATTTTTTACAGTATTCAAGGGAAAAAATTAATTCTTCTTCCTTTATATGATTTCTGCCTAAAGTAGCGGTTATATGTTTAAGAATTTCTTCATATTCTTCATCCTTGCACATAAAGAAAAAAGAAAAATCGATCTTTTCTTTAGAATCTAGAATAAGTTTTTGTTAAAATACATTGAATATGCTGTTGTTTTCATTGTTTATCTTTGGTTGTAAGACACAAGAATAAGATTTGACCATGTTGTGCTATATATATAGTTGGAGCCACAACAAATTCTAAAATATAAGTCAGCTCAAAATGATATAAATTTCGGTAATGAAAAGAAAAGACAAGCTAAAAATACATTGTGAATAAATAAAAAAATATGAATGTGCTTTTCTCTTTGTGTGTTAAAACTGTTTTAGAATTCAAGTTTGAAAGAAAAAAAGAATAAGTGTCCATAGAGTTTTTTTTTCTTGTCTGTCACAACACCAACAAGGTGTTGTGCCAGATGAATGATATTTAGGAGGTATCTTTGCACATATGAAAGATGACATCTATTCAAATTTTGCTCTAGACGAATAAGATGGGCACTAGTAGTGTTACTATGAACATCCAAATAGCGTTTAATTTAAATGCACGATGTAAAGTTTGTGAGCCCTATTTATCTTCTGTATTGAGCGATGTGAGCTAGAGTGTCAAGAATGCCGTTAGGAGACGAAAAAGTCAGTATCACCAGCTTACAGAGTTTAAACGAGGCTAGGTAATAGAGTTAAAACAAGGTGGATTTTCTTTCTACAATATTGTAGAAGACTTGGCAGAAATGAATCCACTGGGCATGATTGTTGGCAGAAGGGGTCACTGGAAGGTGTTATCTCTAGAAGACCAGTGTTCCTGAACATACGGGCCACAACTGAGAGGAACACCGCCCTATTCGCCTTATGGCTCTAGCGCATCGTATTGCATCTGCAGCAGAAATTTGACCATCTACTGGCACCAATGTGACAGACAACAAATGTTAACAAATCGATTACTTGAGAGACAGCTTCGAGCTAGACACCCTTTATTGTTAATGCCACTAACTCCAAATCACCGAGATCTGCGACTTCAGTGGTGTCACACTAGAACTAATTGCATGAAGAAGTGAAGATCTGTTGCGTTCTGAGATGAGAACCATTTCTGTCTTGGTACCAGAGATGGCTTTTTGCTGGTTAGAAGGAAGCTAGCTGAGAGATTGTAACAAGCTATCTGCGGCGTAGGCACACTGGTTATTTACAATGAAGATATGGTCAGGAAAACAATTTCCTATGACAGCAGGAGCACTCCCCACATTATCACACGCATCTTGACGGCCAATTTGTATGTCAGATATCAGGGGGCGTTATCCAACAGGATAACGCACGTCCCCATACCGCTGCTGTTACCCGACGTGCTGTACAGAGTGCCGACTTAATGCCTTGGCACACGAGCTCACCAGATATTTCTCCCATCGAGAACGTATTGAACATTATTGGACGACAAAGCAAACGCGCCACATAACCAGTACGGGCCGCTGCTGATTTAAATGACAAATTGCAACAGGCATAGATTTCCGTCCTACAAAATGCGATACGACACCTGTATGACGTATTGCATGCGTATTTGCAATTCAAAATCGTGGCGAGTACTGGGGTAATTAAATTAATGTGCAACTACTTCACAATTGAAATGGCTCTTTTCGAACGTACTTTAACCTGTGGCTTTCAAACTTTAATCAAATAAGTATAACTAAACAAAACTCATAGATTTTTCTGAAACACCATCGCAAAGCACTCTTTATTTGATAACTAGCCGCTTTAAACGACCAGCTTTCTCACCGAGAATATAATTCCGACAGAATTTCTTATGCATAATTTGATATTAATGGTTCATTTAACAAAGTTATTTTAAAGTTCAATTGCTATAGACATTTAACCCTCCTTTTTTTCGTTGCCTTGCATATGTCCTGTTCTTCGTCTTCATCAATATCCCTAATGAAGTCAAGTAACTGCCCGTGTCATATAACATCCAATTGCACGTTGTCGGCGCCAACTTTACGTTCTTATTCATAAACATCTGGACATAAATAAGTATCACTTAAATTAAAATTTTATATTTCAAGATATAAATATCTCTCTTTATTATTACAATGGCTGAGTTCTATAAGTGGTATCCAGTTGTATCGAAGTGAAACTCCTGGCTTGCTTTTCAGTACTGTTTTCATTAAAATCTCACATTCGCAGAAAATTGTAGGTTCCATTCAATTTCGCACAGATAGCAGCATATTTTAGAAAACAAATTTACAAACAAGTCAAATTATATGATAATTATCTATGAACTAATTAGTCTTTAAATGAAAATAATTGTACCTAATATGAATACCTCATCAGGAAAATAGAAACTATTGTTAGAAGCAAGTGTCAACATTAGTACAGTATGAACATAAATTAATCTGATATAGAAGATACGTGACTTTCAAAACTGAATATAGTTACATTCTGGGACATGAAATTTGAAATAAATCTTTAGGAATGTGTATTACTACTACATGAACAATTTTAAGTATTTTTCAATCGGAAAGATGAATGAAAATAAATAATTGATCAGCTTTTTTTCTGCATTTTTGATAAATTCCTACTTATAATATTTTCTGTTTGAAACTAATTACGAAAATTGTATAAAATTCAGATTGAAAATAGAACATTGTTCTAAAAAGAAATGGCGAGTAAAATTCATTTATATGTATTTTTTTTATTTGCGTAGATATTATTTTACAGAAAACAAGGCCTAAGAACAGCAAACTGTTTCTTTCTTGACAGCAGATTATTTCCCTTTATGAATGAAAAAAAGGAAGAGAAAAAATTTATTTATGCATATTTTTATTTACATAGAAATTATTTCATTCAGAACAAGGCTAAAAATTTAACAAAATATTTACTTTTAGACTTAACAAATCATGATAGTTCAAAGCTCACATCAAGATCATATAAGTTTCATTATCAAGATCATTTAATTCTAATCTAAATAACACTTTAATTCGGAGATGAGCATTTGGAAGGTGTATAAAATTAATATAAAATTACTTAACATTAAAGAGAAGTATGAAGAAATAACGAAAATTTAAAAATGTAACAAAAATTAAACAAAGAACTAAAGTACACTTTAACAGTAAAGAACTGAAAACAATTTAATTCGTATATAAGCATGTGAAAGGTATATAAAATAAATATAAATTTACTTAAAATTATAGAAAAATATGAAAAAATAACGCATAGAATTTTAATCCGAAGTGTCAACCGAAGTCTAATAAAATAATAAAAAAATATGCAAAGGGCCAAAATTGAAATAAATAAGAAAAAAGGGGAATATAAATCATTTTTCAAATTTCCTCCAACTCCCGAAGATGAAGAAAATGTCAATGAAAACTTATCATTGATTTTTATTCAAATGACACAGGGCCTAAATTTATATTCAACTTACGCCTTATTTAAAAAGAAGCAACTGGGAAAAGCATAAAAAATTTGAAATTTCATGGAAAAAAAATGAAGTTAGTATAGTTTATGTGCCTGAAGACAGTCATGAAAGATAAGCATTTAAGCTTAATGAAGCTTTACAGCAAGATTTATGGGCCTTCCACAGTTGAATTTTAAAATTTATGCATGAAATATCCAGCAGAGGGGTAGTCACAGGGTGGGCAGAGGGGATGTAGATGCCCCGTGCGCCACTCTTGGGGAGGGGGGCAAAGATACATAACATTAGTATGTTCATGTTATTTTTTAAAGTAAAATATGATGAAGGGGCAAAAAAATAATAGCATTCCCCTGGCGTCACTTACCCTTGCTACGCTATTGATATCTAGCAGTTCAGTTAGGGCCTACGTCTAGAGAAAGAGTGATAAGTTAATAAGATGTTTGTCTATTTTATTATTCCTATGTGGATAAAATGGGTCGTTGTATATATTTCTCTTTTTTTTCAAAAACACTTTCCTTAGTTTATCCGAAATCTATTTCATATTTCAGTTTTTTGTCTGTTTCTTTCCATAAAGACAGATGGAGAGCAAAATGCATTGTATTCCTGTCTATTATCCAAGAATATGAAAGTTCCTCTAACAGAAATGTGTGAACATTCTGAATGCGTGCAAAAAATTAAGTGTATATGTTTCTTTGTATTTTACGAACATATTTAATCTGCAATTATGTTAGCAGGCCTCGGTGGCCTAGTGGTAAGATCTCGGTTTAGGGACCGGAGGGTTCTAGGTTCAAAACCCGATTCCACTGAAGATCCGCTGTGCATTGGACCTGCAGTATGCTAAATCATACATAGTGGAAAATGTTCTCCCTCTGATGTGGTATCGAAGGTGAGTGGCGTGGCAGCTAAAATGTTGTCCCCGTCATCTGACTGTGGTTCAAAATTATGAGGTCCGTCCCAAGATAAGCCTCTTGATGTTTTAGAACGGAACCTTAATATAACTGAACAAAATTATGCTTATCTTAAATTCAGTCTGTATTGGAGTGATATGTCCCCCCAGAATGTCTCCTAGAAAATATTGCATATTTTAGCAGGCATGCATTTAATATGTATATTTTGTAATTTTAGTGGTGCATTTTATAAATTTTCGCTTCATTTGTTCGGAATTTTATCAGTGGCGTAGCTACAGGGGTGGAAAGAGATATAGATGTTCCTGGCGTCAGTTTTAGGTGGCGCCGTAGATTCAAAGCATCACTGCGTTTATGACAGTTTTAAAAGCTAAGTATAATCACGGGTCGTATAAATAATACCATACCTATGGCGCCTTATACGCTTATAAAACCACTGATGACGACTGGGGTAAAAGAAAAAAAAGCATATTTTCTATCGGCATTTACCCTCCCTCTTGGTGAATAAATGTTAATGCGCTTATGTCACTTTCAAAAGTCAAATACGCTGAAAGGGCAAAAGAATTCCATGTTCCGGGTGCCATTTACACAAGTTAAGTCACTGATGATGACGAGGGGGAGTAGCGAAAAATCAAAATGTTACCCGGGCGCCAATTACCCTCGCTACGCCACTGAATTCTATCAAAAGCGATAATTTTTGTGTCTTCGGTTTAATCACTATAAATAGAAATTACTAAAAAAACTTCTATTTTATAAAATAAAAATTGGGACAAGTAACTTTCTGAAAACTTTTCTAGATTTCTTGCTTTTGCGTACCTATGATTTTCTATTAATAAAAATACAATTAAAGATAAAAACAGGGTCATTTAATAAAGCATAGCGATATATATTCGTATTCTCCCATTAAAATCACCAGAATGGTAACGAGGAAAAAATATAAAATGTACTTAAAGATTACCACATAAAACATAAAAATATAGGACAATAAAAGATAGGAATGACTTTCTCTACACAAACCAAATGTGAAAATGCATTTATTCTGCGTAATATCTGTGCCTCTTATCTGCCCTCAACGGCGAAGGTCATAGAATCGCAAGAAGGGAGAGTTCACGTAGTTTCTAAAGGGAGGAAGTGAAGAGAGAAAGGTCAGAAGAGGTCTGACCACTGGCTTGAGAGCAATGGTTGCTTTGTTCGCCATGAACTTATAAAATTCTTGATTTTATTTCTATTTTTCAAGCAATGTTTTAGACCATGCAGTAGCATATCTAAAAGGGGGTGTCGTCCCCTGGAGGAACTTCGAAAGGTGCGACAAAATCAGACATGAAGGAAAACAATTTTATAACTAAGAAAAGCAGCACTAGCTGAATCATTGTGTATAAAATAATAATATTTATTCGCATTCTTCGCTTTTTGTTGGTAAATAGCCGATTTGTAAAGAAAGACTAATGGTGGGTGCGCATTTTCGCAACTTATCTACAGTGATCATTGGCATTAAACGAAGAATTACGTTGCTAACAAAATGGTTTTCTACTCTCGGTAATTTATTTTTTTAACTTTGAGATTTATGTGCCCTATGCATCTTACAAAGGAAGGGGGAACGTTACAAGTTCGCCCCGAGTGGCAAATGTTGGAACTACGCGACTGAATCCATGTATGTGCACATATGTAAATTTACTTAGGAAAGATTTCCTTCTTTATTTTGATTAAAAAATTATAGCATGCATACATTGGTTAAGCGGGAAAATAAGTCAGACAGACTACAAAAGGAATGCATGTGGCGCAAGTCACAGTTAGAACCCCAGCAAACTAAGGCTACGAACACACGAGTCGGCTACGGCGAATTCGGCTGAGAGCTGAAAACGTGTCGGTGGTGTTCACACGGGGCGTTTGGCGAATCGTCGCTGCAGGGTGGCGCTGCATATTCGGCTTTCGTGGCCACATTCGGTGTTGATCTTTCTGAGTGAGTGATATACGTGGCTCAGAAATGGTGATTTATTTGAATGAAGAATTTATTTGAAGAGCTCCCATCGAAGAAAACATTTATTGCATATAATGAATAAAAATTTCACAACTTATAATGTATGGAACTGTTTCAGAAAATTCTCAATTGAATTCCGGATAACATACATTAATATATAATTTTTTATTTTCCAGTGTTTCATATAATGTTCTCACAAATTAAAGAATACCCTATGGATATTCTGCTTATCCTGATAAATAGTAGGCATGTAATTGAATTTCAAATAATTTTATTTTGATAAAAATTCCATTTTGAGTTATTTTTAAACAATATAGCAATTCATAATGATCATTGCATGTGTTATTTTGTAGGGGAAAAAATCGCTTTAAAAAGTAAGTAATTTCATATTTTACAGAGGCTAGGAAGAGAAAAATTATTTTTCAATATATTTTTATTTATGATTCTGAAGTCAAATGTTTCAAGCAAATTTAAAAAATAATAAAATTTGAACATGAAGAACTGAAAAGGTTATACCTAAAAGTTATAAGCTAAATATTGTTCAACTGCAGTTGCAAATTATTAATGTTTTAGGTCATGACCTAAAACATTAATAATTTTCAACCGGTTCATTAAAAAATATATATTATCTGCTTTTTTGCAAAGTATAAATATAAATATATTCTGAAATTTGTTAAAATTAAGGAAAAAAATGCACAACTCTGAAATTCACATCATTGAAATGATTAGGATGGAGTCGCCGAATTTGGACCATCTAGACGTTGTTTACTGCACTGTGGTGGAGAAATAATTTTAACGAAAAACAAGAAACTGAATTTTTTATAGCTTATTTATTTATTTTCAGAACGTCGTAATTAACTTTTTTATGAAATGGACTTTAAATTAGGAAAAAGCAAATTCCTTAATATCAAAAATTTGATTGGGACCTACGTTCCTGATGATAAAACAGTGTAACAAATTTTATCCATCTAGCTATTCAAGTTTTTGAGTTATAGTGTTCACATGAAAGCGAACAGACAGACTTCCCGTAGACGGATTTTGTACAAAATTTGATAAAAACCTACAAATTATGTGTCAAGATCACATACCAAATTCCATCCCCGTAGCTCTAATAATTTTCGAGTTATCGGTTCACACAGACAGACATAATTCCAAACTTGTGTTTTTCGGACTCACGGAGGTCTAAAACGTGGAGATTCGTCAAAATCTCGAGTTTGAGTTTTTTGGCGATTACAATATTTCTCTTTGTATATTTCGTATACGAGAAAGTAAAAAATTAAATGTAGAAGGAAACTTGATGCATTTAATGAATCAGCGACCAGTTTAATTAATGTATCAGTGAAAATCTGAATATAAAACGAGTGCCGATGAAAAGACTATTTCCTTGAAAAAAAACCCGTCCCCTCATATTATCGTAGAAACAAATTTTAGCAAAAGCATTTCTTCACAATTCGCCTGTTAAAGATATTTATAAGAAAATAAAATATGAATATGCCTTTATAATAAAACAGATTAATTAAGCTTTATTATCAAATAAAATGTATTATAATTATCCTTCTAAATAAAATATTACATTAAAATTACAATTCAATAATATTTTCGAAAGTTATCTCGAAAAGGTGAAAAAAATTAACTTGATATTGCATTTTCATCCTGTACAAATACAGACACACTCGCTTTAATTATTTGTAAAAAATCATAATATCAGCATAACAAAATATAATTAATCGAAAAAGAAACAAAAAATGTTTTAAATCATCTAAAATCTTATAAGTTTTTATTTAACTTTAAAGAACAGGATCGGTGCTTGGAGCTGCCATCCGTTTAGAGCGAAAACGCTTTCGTACAAAAACACGTGTGAACACTGTCACTCGTTACTATGGGACCATGCGACGATTTGCCGGCGAAACCGGAGCTGCTTCATTGGGGAACGATGAGACGAGCGCGACGAGATCTGGTTACACGACTTTGCCGCGCAAGTGTGAACAGCGCCATTAAAGAACACGGAGTCATGTGTCGCCTCACGGCCACAGCTTTCGACGAAAACGACCCGTCTGTTCGCACCCTTATGAGTACGAATAAAAGAAGTTTAGTTTCTGTCGGCGACAAGTATCGCAATTTGAAAATGCTACAATGTAGGTTCCAACATTTCTTCCAACAACACGGCAATAGCATTAGCACTGTTGATAGTTTTAAATTTATACAGTTTGAAGTCTCCCTTATTACACTTTCTTTCCATTCATATGTTACGTTGTTTTCGTTTAAAATATAGCATAAGAGTAAAGCGTGAATAAATTGAATCTTGCATATTCAAAATACGTTGTCTAGACCAATAAGTAACTAATATACATTTTTCGCCATCGTATCATTTCTAATAATATTTTTTCAAATATATTTTTTATTTGCAACTAAATTGTTTTGCGACGGTATAAACTACGATTGTTTCACATTTCAATTAAACTATTAGAATGCATAGTTAGAAAAAAAACCACATATTTTTATATAGATAATTCTTTGTTTATACTTAATATCAACAGCACTGTTGATAGTTTTAAATTTATACAGTTTGAAGTCTCCCTTATTACACTTTCTTTCCATTCATTTGATACGTTGTTTTCATTTAAAATACAGCATAAGAGTAAAGATTGAATAAATTGAATGCTGCATATTCAAAATATGTTGTCTAGACCAATAAGTAACTAATATACATTTTTCGCCATCGTATCATTTCTAACAATATTTTTTCAAATATATTTTTTATTTGTGACTAAATTGTTTTGCGACGGTATAAACTGCGATTGTTTCACATTTCAATTAAACTATTAGAATGCATAGTTAGAAAAAAACCCCACATATTTTTATGTAGCGAATTCTTGGTTTATACGCAATAGCATCCGCACTGTTGATATTTTTAAATTTATACAGTTTGAAGTCTCCCTTATTACACTTCCGTAAAGATTTAATATATAATGTAGCATACACCAGAGAAATAATTTTTTACATCAGTTTATTATGTTGCGCAGTTATTTACATTACATACAAAATTTGTAGAAAAGTGAACGAAATTATTTACATAAATTTTTAGATATAAATCAAAACATAAATTCGTTCTGTATCCAGCACAATTGTATTCCGAATTCGTTCTCCGAGCTGAAGAACGATAATTCTTTTTTAAACCCTTTCATTTAATTTAACTTGTTTCATGTTTGTGAAGATGGAATAATTGTATTTAATTTTTCATTCACTTCCTGGTGTAAAATCGTTTTCAAGCGGGTGCTTTTGTTGAGAATGCAATATTTACAAATTTTGAGAATTTCATTATTTGTATATCGATTACTAACAATTTAGCCACCTAGTAGTTAATTTGGGAAAAAATAAATGCAAGATTATTATGTATGTGTATAATAATGAGTTATAAATAAGAGACCTAAAACTGTAATTATTTAAATTAGAATAATCTACTTTAAATTACTACTACTCTTCTATAAATGAATCTATTTATAAAGAGTTTTTCTCTTTATTTAAATTTTTTATTTAATATCCCCCATCATGTTCTAACATCATTTCCAAGTGCATATTTTCTGACACTCTTTTGACTTATTTAACTTATTTTAAAATTCCAAGAAGTATTTTACCTAGCGAGGCGTGCAATTTCGAGAAACCAATCTAAATTATTTTCTATTTGTTCATTCTGAAACCACATCTCTTTAATTAAAACTTCATTATAGAGAAGATGTCCTGAAGGTAATATTTTTGAACTAGGAAGGTGGAAAAATAGATATTTTTTAAAACATACATTTGAGAATCATTTCATTAGAAAGAGATTAAGTTAGTCATTGCTCGTATTTACTTACACAGAGAATTGATTTATAATTAAGAATTTACTTTTGGAGAAAGTTTTGTATTTTTATTTTTCAAGCCATTGATACGAATGTTTTAGTTGGAGGAAATTTTTATTAATTATAAAATATATTCTTAACCGTCTAATTCGTAAGACCCTTTAAGCTCAAGGATCTCAGAATACTTAAATGCTCAAGTTTCTCTTTCAAATTTGAGAGAAATCCACTTCCCTTTTCTCAAAACCACAATACTAGATTGCATTCTTAAAAGGTTCATATACAAAAGATGACTCTGCTTAGTTGATGTCTATTAGTGCGATTTATAATAAGGAAATGGGTTCGGCTGAAAAGAGAGTTCTAAGGAATATTTCCCAGTCCCCTAACACATCTGGTTGAGCCATTGTAATGAAAGAAGCACTCGCTTCGGATATTAACCTCAATAACACTTAAAAAAAGGGGTGGAAATTTCTCATGGCTATTCGGGAACTCATCGTTCTTTGCTTCAACGAACGCTTTCGGCTTTTTAATATTGAAAGTATTGAAGAGAAGATGCTGTAATGAGACCAAAGAGTCATTCATGCCACCATATTTGCCAGGTTTATAAATCTAAAATAATACCACTTTATTTTGCATTCTGTATTCGACCATGGAGTATAACATTTCGTTCCACCTTAAAAATCGAACCGTGATGGTCTTATGGTAATATCTAGGCTTCAGAAGCAGAGAATTGCTGTTTCAAGAGCAATTCCTCAAGCAGATATACCGCATTTATATATCTTGTACTATATAATTTAAATTTGCTCATAAAGGTGAGCTTCGAATGTGAAGTGTGCTCAGGAAGGTCTCTTGTGTGACAACAGCGTAGGTCTCGTTCCGGACATCAGAGCACAGTTCAAAATTTCGAGATCTGACTCAAAATAGCAATCGTTTTGCTTGAAAACATGACATAAATCGTACTAAATAAAGTGTCTAAGTATTAACTTGCTGTAAAAATAATTTTGTAACCTCCCTTTTGAAATAACACACTAATTACAAAACAATGAATGGACTTTTATCAACGATATACTTCCCATTTTTTTCGATAATAATTTGCCCTCTTTTTAGTACTTTATTTGTCCCACATTCATTGATTTTCTTATCGGCACAAATCTGAACCAAGTGCGATTTCAATGCATCCTTATTATTGTGTCTTTTACCATTCAAAGAGTTTTGTGAAAACAGATATAAATAATAATTATATAGGGTAAAGTAGAGGCTTCATGAGAGATTTAGCATCACTTCTCAATTAAACACCACTATTATTTTTACAAGTCACCAAAGAAATGCATGATCATCCGTTGCCATGGAGAATTGTCTTTATTTATATATTTTACAATTCAGAGCATTTTTCTTTGATTACCTTATCACATTTAAGTTCTTTTGAGAATACATATTTAAACTGGTGGCTTGGAAGGAACTAAAAATTTGCAAAAACTTTGAATACAGTAAACTGATGACATAATTTTCCTTCGAAGAATTTCATCTTTCGATCTGGTTGGTGCAGGTTCATCACGTTTGTACCAGAATCTTTTCAAATGATCTATTTTTCCACGAAGAATCCATTTTTCACGCCGTATATCATTCATTTTAAAATGCATTATTTTTAACACGTTAGAGGCATAAATCGCAGATTTGGTATAGTGTGTCCATTGAATTTTTTTAATTCCTGTCGAACACAAATATGGTCAATTGAAACATAGGTCACCATTTAATGAAAAATCAACAGAAAGAAATTTGGTAAACCTGTTCTGACAAGTGAATTATAATAATTATCAACACCATAACCTCAGTACAACTCTTCGTGACAACTCTTCGCTTTCTTCCCCTTGCGAAAATAAAAAAGTTAACTATGAAAATTATCCTTTTCTTACTCCATTTTAAAATTAATACCGTGAAAACCTCTTTAAATAAAGTTATGCTTTAAAAGTTAAGTTAAAGAATCAGATAACTAACATTAAAATAAATAAGTCGTATGCTTGACAGAAATCATTGAAAAGATTGCTAAACTATTATTAATGAAAACCGTAACTATTTTTGAACCAACCTGATGGAGCCTAATAGAAAAAAGACAAATTTATATTTCATTTACATAGCTCAGAAATATACAGGGAAATCATATAGAAGAAACTAAAACTAAAAATTCAAAATTGAACAATTTTTTATCTCATTTTATCTGTTTATCTTAAAAAAAGGAACCATTCTTTGATTCTTAACACATGCGTGTACTTCAGTGCCAAGTAGTTTCGCTTGAAAAATCAGGCTTTTGGTTTAGTTTAGTTATATCAACGTCCCGTTCAGAAGAAACTTGAGAGTTATTTTTGGACATACCTTGTCATTTTGAGCCGCTGTCAGATGACGAGGGCGACTCCTGAGTAGGCACACCCTCTCCAAACTTCCACACCACACCAGAGGGAGGACTCTTTACCACTACGTATGATTTAGCTTGCACAACGCTCTATACAAGGCGGATCTTCAGTAAAATCGGGTTTCAAACCTGGTTTGAAAGCCCCGAAGCCGAGTTCTTATCATTAATCCACCGTGGCCTCATCAGGCCCATGGACCTAAAAAAATCTAATTGTTGTAACGAAAACCAATCAACAAGCCTCCTCCCAGGTTATTTTACTGCAAAAGAGGCCTTTATCCGGTCCAAATACATACGATTTGGCCCAAAGTTATAGAGGACCTATGTTAAACAATCCATTTTTCAACGCCCATCTCGTCTCTCATACACTCCTCCTGAACGCGCACTTCAGTTGGATCATACGACTTCTAGCTAATAAATTTCCGATTAAATTTGAGAAGTTAAATCATTTTTAAATTTTCTTTGCTATTTTTCCTTTTTGTATGACGTTATATAAAAGTTGTTAAAAAAGAATATATAACTAATTTTATAAATGCGTCATGCAGTTTCATTATTTTATATTTTAGAATTCTTTACCAGGCAACTGAATGGTTTCATATGGATTATTGAACAAAACTCATTATCAGCGTTTAAACATAGCGTTTAAAATTATATCCAATATAATAAAAAGTTGAGAGTAGCCAAACGATTTTCTATTATCCAAGTCTACATAAGCTAAAATAGTGCGTGCGCTTTCCGATAGATGGTGCGGCTTAGCATGTCTGCTTTATTACCGCTTTTTCCTAAATAATGTCCAGTTTTTCGCAGTTTTTGCGAGATAAAGTAGGGAATCAACAGGCAAAAGAGCGTTAACATAAAGGGAAACACTACTGTGTATAAGGATATATTTGTTTTCTTTTTATCTCTTGTGATGTTAGAAAGAAGCGGAAACATATCCTTGTCAATTTTGATACCAAGTTTGTTGAAATTTAATATATCGGTGAGACATGTTCAACTTTCGATTAAGATTTGAATGCTGGTTTTGCTTTGATATTTTTAAGCGTTTTGATGTAAACTGAAGAACTTACCTTTAATCATGTATGCATTATCTAACTCCTTTATTATCTAACACTTTCAGAGTTATTATTATAAAACTATGAAGTGTTTGAGGAATTAATGGGATGAAATTACTTCTATAGAAGAAATGCTGAGCATTATGAATTTTGAAATATCAACAGAAATTCCCTAAATGAAAATACTTTATGAAATAATACGGTTTTTATAAATCAGAAACAAAATAAAATTATAAATAAATAGATAATGATCTCGAATTAAAATTTGTTAGTGTATATTTATGTCACTGAAAAGTCTTCCTAGTGTAAAGAGATGTTCAAAATGTAACTGTAAGCCAACAATTACATAAATGTAAAACAAGAAATAACAATTTTCATCACTCATATTTATATTAATAATATCAGTTTCTATTTCTAAATTTTATTGGATTTTTACTTAGAATAAAAACCATTATTGGAAGATATAGATTTGTGAAACCACATTGTAAATTTATGAATAACTTTTGCTGAAAAAATGTAGCTATTTTTTCGATTGATTAAAAAAAGTCTTATAAAGTGTTGTTAATGTCAGTCTGTTCAGTCAGTGCATAGAATTCAATCTGTTTTCTACTATGGAAGAAGTAAGTATTACTTCTCTCTTCAAAATAACATTCTTTCTAATATTGTGCAATTTTTCAATGAATTTTAGACAATGTAAGAGCCTGAGCTCTCATATGTATGATCCTATAAAACTAGTTGTCCTAGCTCCTGAAAATGAGACATTGCCATATGCCTTGCATAAAATTGTACCAGCTGTTATATATGCTGTCCAGACCATTGCAAACGAAAACAGACAGAAAATGGAAGTAATCTACAGAGACACTCAATGCTCCTCCACGCATGGTCCTATCCATGCTCTAGAATTATATTATTCGGGACTTGTTGATGTTTTCCTTGGTCCAGTATGTTCTTATGTCCTTGCACCAGTTGCAAGATACTCATGCGTTTGGGATACACCTCTTCTCACTGCAGCTGGTAGAAGTGATTTTTTCGACGAGAAAAAATTCCCTTACAGTATGATAACCAGGATGAATGGATCATTTTCACAAGTTGCACAATTTTTCTTGAAACTTCTAAAGAAATTTGGATGGAAAGTGGTTGCACTTTTGTATCATAACGTTCAAGACACTGCCCTTGGGCATTCTGATTGCCATTTTGCGCTTGCTGCTCTGTACGCTTCTCTGGGGAAAAAATCATTTTATATGGATTTTGATGAAACACATCCTACTGCAGATTATGTGGAAATGATGAAGAAGATGTCGCTAAATGCCAGAGGTAAGTCATCTCTTCTTTTGCAACAGGTATTAAAGAATATATAGAACATATTTTATTGTATAGCTGACATTCTACGGATATGATTACTTTGGCAAAAATTATTTGCATATCATTTAAGATTATAATCGATTCCTTTGGAAACATTGCAGTCTGCTTAGAGAAAGCTGTATTAAGCCACTGCATAAGCATTTTGAATAATAATGCCCGCTACTGAAAAAAAAGAATTAAAGTTGAAGACAAGGGAAATTACAATGGAGAACATTTTTGTGGAACAATATGGCGGTGTATCCACATCAGATGGGGACAACACTAAGAAATGAAGCAAAAAAATCCAGTTTCATAAAAATCATTTCACGTCCCCACTAGTAGTTATTTAATATATTGTCTCTCTTTAAATATATGTAATAAAAACTAAATTAAGTATTTTATTTTTTATTTTATTTCATGAAATTTGCATTTACGTTACTATATTCTAACATAATAAACACACAATAAGGAAACATTGTAGTCCTCAATTAAAGTTCACCATAAGATTCTATTAGATCTCTAGTTTTAAACATCTCTCATTAAAAAATCACAATATGCATGTCTATTTTGTATGCCTATACACACACTAATTCGGAAACTGGACAAGCTAGATGAATGGAATTTGGCAAAAGGTTTTTCCGCCAGAATTTTCGGAAGGTTTAGATTCTTGACTAACTGCGACCACAGTTTAACTGTTTGTCAGTATGTGTATTTGTGTGCATGTACTTAATAAAGTAAAATCATCACTATGGATTTTAATAAGTTATCTTCCCACCATAATTCGATCTGTATCATATGTGACAAAATTTCTTTATCCCTTCCTACGCGTGCATGTTTGTAATGTGTGTCTCTGAATGAAAATAAATCGCTTCATGCTTGATCTCTTTTCAACTTCATTTCTTTCCAATCCTCCAATTTCGCTGAAATGTAAAATCCCAAGTACGAATCATAACTTTTAACAATCTGTTAAATTTGAAGTTCAGATTTTTTTTATTTTTGAAGCAGTTTTGATTGCAATTAAAAGTGGAACCACTGTAAAGTCCTCACGTTCCGTTATTAACTTTTTCACGCAGCAAAAATGTTAGCTATTAGAACTTTGAAATGCAATAATGTGAAAGCAAAATATTTGGACTGGCATCTTTTTATTGTCAGTGGGTTGTAATAAATGTAAAAGTGTATTTAAAGTAAATAGGAATGACTGCGGTTCGTTATAAATTGATAGCTATCATTTTAGAACGAGCAACAGTTACTTCTATTGACAGTTTACTGTAGTTAAAATATTTCTTTGCGAGAAATTCTAAAATCTTTGCCTTTTCCCAGACATTATTCACATATAATATACCACTGTGAAATGAGCGAATAAAATAGAAAGTTTCAAGAGGGAGTGGTCCTGTAATTTAAATCATTATCATGTGCACGGTATTAAGCTAAGCTTAATAGGGAATTAAATTTTTATTAATGAGGAATGTGCATACGTTGTGAAAATTTCTAACATGCAACTCCAATCATAATTACGTTAGCATTTATTGTACATTTGGACGGCATTATCACATAGCATGATATTTCCCAGATTCTTCTACTCAAAAAATCTATGTGTGATCAAACGGCTTTTGGGAAAAGAGTAATGATATGAAGAAGAATTGTCGGTTTTAATAAAAGAGTTCAGACGTCAGAGAGTTTGGTAGTAAGTCACCTATGCTGGCAAATGACTATTTCTCCCCATTAAATTTTCAAGAGCAGCAGTACTGTTCTTCTATTTTATGTGTTTTGCATTTGTTGAAAATTGTATTTTTGGTGGCGTATTAGAACTCGAAAGATTAGAGAATCATGCAATACAAACAAACAATATATTATTAAGCGTTTCCTGTGCTGGAGCAAGAATATGTAACTATATTATGCTGAGTGCAGCAAGAGTTCGTCTGAAGTCCCATTTTCAGCAGACGAGCCATTTTTTGCCGTTAAATGCGCTATTTTTCAGTTTATGCTGATCCTAAACAATTATATCTTGAAAATATTGTGTTTCTAGTTTCTGCGCGTGTCACGCGGTTATAAATCGTATCCCTTCTGGAGTTTGAAAAATTCGAAAGAATAGGGAATATAATTAGTCTTATTCGCCTTGAATAATTATGAAGAATTTGGTGACTGAAAAGTGTGCTCTCACCAAAGACTATAGCAAACATATAACATAAGTCCCATTTTCCTACCACAGGCCATTTATTGCTAGTAAATGCACGCTGTGTCTAACCACCAGCCAACAAATTGGAAATATTTACTTCTATTTTAAGCGTGTTTCATTCTGTTTCAAAACGTGATTCCAGTGGAGATTCACAATTCCAAGTATCAGATAATCTCATTATTATAGTTTTTCAATGACCAATTCTTTACAACACTAATAATTTATTATAAGGAACAAATACCACTCAGGCACGAATCATGTGTTATGATGGGTCATGCATCCTGGATATAAGCCATCATGAATAAATCAAGCTCTAATAATCGAATTACAAGCAGCCGTTGAAGCACATAATTGTACCTGGACTTAAATCCCATCCTGCGTGAGATTACTAATGAGGCGAACGCTAAGTACAACGAGTGGTCATTAAATCCGAATCGCAGCAATCCTTCCACGTCTATACTTATTTAATGCGGATTATGTACCAAACATTAATGAGAGTATGTGTTTAATCCAGCAATGTTTGAACGACTAAGTGTAACTCCAGGCTTTTGGTGCGCATCGTATATGGTTGTTACCGTAACTTTCGAATGCTGAGTAGCTTTCTGAATCTTGAAATATGCAGAAAACAGATAGAAAGATATATTATTTAAAATATTTAAAGAATAGAAACCCAATGATATTATAAAAGGAGTAAATGCATGATGCAAGAGTTTAATTAAACGAAGATATTTTTTTATGAAAGTGACTTTTTATGGGGACATACGACTGTTAAACCTGGAAAATTTTCGATTTTATGAAAAAAAATATTTTCCCTGTCTTTTCTGAACAATTTAAAACAATCCGCATAAGAAAATTCCCATAATTATGAAAGAATCTGTATCAGCTCTTCAACGTAAACATTCAATATGGCCATATCTCTAAAGACCTATATCTCAAAATGTACTTTTTTGATATTGCGCGCACGATATCTCAAGAACTATTGAATATATTTACATAACATTTTTACCTAATATGTATTTAGATAAGTTCTACAAATTGAACCACATTTTTCAACATATTTCTCCAAAGGAGTTTTTGGGGAGGGTTAGAAAAGTTGAAATTTTAACCATTTTTAACATTTTCATTTTAAATTTGTTTACAAAATAGAAATTAAATTTAAATGTTAATAAATTGTGTTTCAGTTTCTTAAACATACTGTTTGGAGTACTTAGATACCCAAAATATTGTGTTTAGAAAAATATTTTATACGTAATCATGCGCGCAATGTAACTATCTTATTTTTTCTCCAAAAATTATACCCATATTTATTACTCTCTCAAATAAATACATACCAATATGAAGGTTTGAAAATGTGTGTACTATAAGAGAAAGAAGAGATATTTTTCTAGAAAAAAAGTGAGTTTGTGAATTGCATTGTTTCAGAGATATAATGTATCGAATTTGACAGTTTTCCATCATTTTTTCGAGGTTTGCGAGTCGTATGTTCCCTTATACTTTCTCATATATAATATTCTCATCGAATCCGTTCTCATGTACTTTCTCATGCCATGTATAGAATTCGAAATTATTGCAAATACTAAAAAATTCGACCGATATTTTGGTAAATCTACAGGATTTAAAAGTCTTTTATTTCGAAAAGGTCATTTTTGGAATTATGTCTATAACTGTGATCAATACAGCTTAACTCACCAACCTAGATTCTATCTTATGAGTTACTGGCTATTATTCACTACACTAACGATCAATTATAATTTGTAGTTTGAGAAAAAATGAATAGTTAAAATTTTATAAATAAAATTAATATAAATATTTTTGAGTACATTTTTATTAATGTACTGAAAGTGAATAATTTTTTCTGTTATAATTATATTCTACTTTACACTCTCGATTTTCAATTCATTGTTATAAATATTATAGGATCTTGAAATCCATTTCCCCAATTCACTAGCAGATACAGCAACTCGTTGAGTATCAAAATTTACTTGAATCCATTAATAAATCGATAATAAATATTTGAAAAAATTAAAATAGTGCATAAAATGCAGCTTTGAGATACACTTAAGCATTTCAAGTTCACGAATCACTTACCGAACTTCTATATGTATGGAGATGAGTTTTGACAAAATTATTCAAACAATTTAAACTGCACATTTGCGCAATACCTTAAAATGTTCAGAATGAAATAAGCTTTAAAACGAAATAAAAAAAATTAAAACTTTATAGATCCTAGAGCCCCTTAAAGTTTTTAAAACTTATAGCAAAAATATAAAGAAAAACATTTTTTCTACAAGCTTCTTTTAAAAGAGAATTAGTTTTAAATTAAGTTAAGAGGTTAACTTAATTTTATACTTCAGTTATTTCAAGTTATAATTTTTTGCTATTCAAGTGCTGAAGTATCACTTAAAAGGATATACCGTTGAATCTTTTCTTATTATGTGCTTGAACAATTCTTTAATGAGCGATTATTTAATGCTTGAACTAGCAATTAATTTTGATGGTGTTAATTGTGCCCGAAGGAGATGACAGAAGATTCTTCATAAACGAAAAAGTGTATGAAAGAAAAAAGAATTTCATTCTGTTCTCAAAAAAAATATTCTTTTAACCTTAAAGGACAAGAAATAGTGAATACATTTTTTTTCAAAAAAAAACAAAAATTTCTAATTTTTCAAATATTTAAAGAAACAAAAATTTTTTGACGTTTCATTACTTATGTAAACAAAATAAAGCATTTATTATTTTATTCTTACAGTTATGATTTTGAAGTGCGTTTCTTTATTTCTTTATCGATGTCTTTCAGATAATCATAAAAATATTTTAATGAATAATCATGTAAGGATCGAATACGAAGATTCGAAGTTCGGTGTTTATCTAAAGACAATTTTAAACATTTTATTGCTTTTTTGGCTTTCGTAATGTAACTTAGAAATTTCGTGACATTTGTGCCATATTTGGCTTCTTTTATAAAATAGTCAAATTTCTATATTTTGAATATATCTGTTCCTTACAATTTTTTTTACTTTAAAATATACGAATTTAACGTTTCGCGAGATCTAAGAATAGTTTTACTTTCGATTTCATCAATACTTGATGTTCAAAATGATGATGTTTAAAATGGAATCGTGAGAACATAATTTTAATATAAACAGTTTTAAAAACTGAACTTGATTAGATTGCTAAAAAGTTTATTTTAAAATTATTTGCTACTCTTTAATTTATAGTCCATTATTATAGATATTATGAAGTCTTGAAATCAATTACTTCTCAAACTCGCTTCCAGATGGCTCCACTAGAATGAAATCAAAATGTAATTGAAGTAATCTTTTCCATTATAATAAAGCCATCAGATTGGTTGATAAAGCCATTGGGATAACAAAAGAAACACAGAAGATTTCATACAATAGAAATGAGAGAAGGTAATATACAAACATTCTCGAAAATAAAATCAGCAGAAATGGTCTTCCATCTACTTTCTCGCAGTCTTACACAATGCAGCTTGTTTAATGATTAAAAAGGGAACACGAAGTACACGGATCACAGTTTTTTTCTTCAAATTCCGTATATTTGTAGTAGTGCCTTAGGACAATAACACGTGGAAGCCACAAGTTGTACAAGTGAACCATTTTCTAGAAAATTGATCGAAACGTTTAGCGGGAAGAATATTAAACACTTCACTGTAGCTATAGTGATGGGGGGGGGGCCCAAGCGGTTAGCGTCAGAGCTTTGAAATCGACGTAATCTTCATAATACGAGAATTTTAAAATCTTATTTGGGAGAACATAGCATTTCTGATGTTATTTAAGGTTAATAAGTAAATAAAAACAGTATTTATATCTCGTGAATATAGTTGCTGTGAACTGATTTATATTCTACCCGCTGAACCTTTCGATCGATTTCCCTGAAAATAACAGAGGTGCAAATCTTGTAGCGTGCATGTTGCATTGCACTAAGGCACTATTACAAATATACTTAATTTCTATGTTTTTGACTGCATCTACACAGAAAGATATAATCTTAAACAACCATCAGATAATTTTAAAAGAGAGTGGTTAAAATCTTTTCTCTTTGAGAAAAATGCAACTTTTAAATATTTGGACATATTCCGTATAAGTGATAACAACTTTCCCGAGTGTATCATGGGTCTACCTGAATTTCTTTTCCCCCTTCTAAATCATGATACAGAATTCGATTTTTTTGTATTTGTTTTTTTTAATTCTAAATTGTTTATAGAAATTGCTTTGTGTCGCTTCTGCTCTTTTTCACAATTATAATTTTTAGACTTTTTTCCTGTCTCTCTTTTCTAAATAGTATCCAAGACTTCGTTTTTTTGTACTATTTATTCGATTTTATTAATTTTTCATTTTTTGTTTATTTTATGATTATTTATTTATTACGTTTATTTTATTTATTTATTATTTATGTTTGTAATTACTTATTATGTTTGTCGTTTGTATTTTATTATATTTATATTTCCATTTGTATTTTGTATTGTATTGCTTTTATTGTATTATTTTACGTATATTGTTTTGTATTGTATTACCTAACTTTTGGTATTATATTATACTAGATGAAATACCCGGCGTTGCCCGGGATAAAAATATTTCCAAGTCTAAGTAATTATAACACTTAAAACTTAATTACACACTTTTTCGCAGCAATGTCTTTCCTTGATTTTCGTTTGTCGACTCCCGTGTTGTCTGACATCCTCGGCGAGCATCAGAAACTCCTCTCATCTTTTTCTCTCCCTAGTTTGAGCCACCTGGCCACGAATCTAGCCGTTCTTGATACTCATTTTTTCTTCCAAATCATTGATTGCTACAGCTCAATAGAAGCTCTTTCATATCTTGTTTTTTTTATTGCTAGTATCCGGAGTAGAATTCTCTTCTTCTTAGTGTTTGTGTGACTGATCAGAAAAACACTTAACATTCACAATTTAAGGATTATTTAAAAATTTGTGAAAATAAATGAACATTGAATAGAGAGAGCAGTTAATTTCATCGGATTGCCTTGAAAACATACTGAAGTACATAATCTAATAGATTGGCTAAATAAAATAGTTTTTCAATTTCCTCATCAGTCCCGTTTTTTATTTCTCAGCTCTTTTAATTACATGCGATTCACGTGTTGTGTTTCTTTAACTTGCTTGTACCGCGACTGCCTTTAATGCATTGTGGCGAGTCTTCCAGGATTAAATGTCTTACTCTTTCTTTTGGGCATTTATAAAATAAGTAATTTTAGAAGTTTAAGAAAAATCACTAACTGGTTAGGTCTGTTCTATAAACTAAATAAATCAATTTTCCGCCGATGGCGTTTTTCTTTGTCCGGGACTCAAAAGCATTCAATAACCTTACAAATTAATGTGGATTAATTTGTAAGTTTTATTTCGAGTTTTATTTTAATAAATATTAAAATAAAACTCGAAACATCGCATTGTAATGAAACTAACGTCATTGGATTTTTGCACGTGCACAGTAAAAATTCTATACACTTCAAAATAAAAACCAAAGTAAGAACATTGACTTGGAGTTAATGTCGAAAATAAAGCTATATTTTAGTTATAAAGCATCACATGTGTTTTTGCCTCTGTTAATGAAACACATGAATAAACGATTTGACGAAGCAATAAATAGGCTAAATTTAATTTTATAACAATAGAAAGCATTGTAACGAATTACGCTTAAAATGCAGTTTTTGAAATGTTAATTGAATTTAGAAGAAACATGGTACCGAATTGAAATTATTATCATTCGACATCATTTTATTCTCTTTAAGATGTTAAAATAACTTTCGTGCGATAAATATTGCAGCAGTTATTGGTGAAAAATGTCTAAAAATTGCTTAATTTTCGTTCCTTAATTAAATGTCTTAGGAACTAATTAGTTCTGAAAGATGAAACTAGCACAGTTTACCTGGAATGTTACCTCTAGAATGTTGTGTGTAAATTTCATGGCGCTGCCGTTCGCCGTCGAGGAGGAGTTCTTGTGACCGAAAGGACACATGTATTTTCTGTTTTATATTATAGATTTCACTTATTTTTTTACATTGTATTACCTAATTTTTTGTATTATATTGTATATTTCTATTATATTGTATTTCTTTGATATTTGTATTGAAATTTTTATCGCCGCCGACTCGCGACATGCTTTACACCCTCTGTTCGGAATTCCAAAAAAACCGGTGACCCACATACCTGGTGTTCCCCTTGTGAGCTTCCTAGACAGAAATGTATAACTTGTAATTTTTCCTATTAAACGATTGGTCCAAAATCTGATAGACATATCTACAATTTTGGCGTCAGGACTAAATTTATTCATCTGTTTTCTTAGATTTGGAGTTATGATTTATATATCTACACAAGCAGATAATCTACCCATTATCAGGCTTAGTCCAAAATTAGACGGCACTTCCAGTTTTTATTACTAATAAACACTTCTAGAATATTATCGTCGCTATCTTTTTCATATTAGCACGAATAAACATAGAAAAGCAATCAATTTTCAGTAGAGTTTGTTCAAAATGTGATACATATCTATAATTCTATTAATAAATACGCATTTCGAATTTTTAGCTTTCTATTTAGTTCTTTTTTCATTTCTCCAATTCACATGTGAAACGGGCGGTGTCTCCTAGAGATATATTGTAATAATTTTAAATTTTGCTGGATATAAAGAAATAGAATTACGATTAGTGAGACAGAAAATGGATTTGTGTGAATGAGATTAAGTGACGACATTATTTTGTAAAGCCTTCGCCGAATTCTCAAATTTTCCTCTTACTTTGCCTTACAGAATGCAGTTCCATTCATGAAAGATGAGTAGACAGGACTTTGAACTTTAAAATATGAATGAAAGCTGCATACTTCTAGAAGTTACTTATAAGGAAAGCTATGAATTTTTAAAAACCGACAAACGCAATATTCTAGAAGATATTCTGAAGAATTCAGAATACTTGTTCATGAATTTATAAATTTTCTCAGACATGAATAAAATCATTTCCTTTCCTGACAGAGATTGATTGTCTAAGATTGTAATTCAGAACTTTCGCAACATATAACATCAGTCGAGCATATTTAATTCTCGATGAAAGCACCACTTGAATTTATATACTCTTTAAGTCGAAAACAGTATTTTCTTTGACAAATCAAGCATTTTATGAAATTCATGATGGTAGCTTTTTCTTTCAGTATCCGAATAGATACAAATAAACGCTGTGGAAGTATTCTCCCCACGGCATTGCCATAAACTTACATGGTAAACCCAGATATGGCTCGTCAGCTGAAAAACAAGCACTGCTTCAAAAGAAAACCCTCAAAATAATATATTTAAAATAGAATATTTAAAGAACAATTTTACTTCTAAATAGTCCTGATTTTTTAAATTTGATTTCACTGAATTTTATTTTAGAAAATTATCAAATGATGTTTATCGATGGGTGACTTCTAATAAAAGAAAACGAATGCTTTTTAAACTGATTATGATGAACGCGAAACAATAACCAAACCATAGCGAACGAGAACAAGAAAGGAACGCAAATCAAGAAAAAGAAGGCAACCCCCATGTGGAGTGACAAATAAAGAGCATCACATAGTTGGTGTTGTTCCAAAAGACTGCAGCGATTGCAGCCCGAGCCACGGACAAACTCAATGGGAGGAAGCATTGGTTTCGTCTTCGGAAACGTCGCTTAGCAGTTGCTCAGTGAACGAATTTTGATGCTTCGAAGGGCTGTTTTTAAACCGCCCCAACTTGAGTATCTCCTACTTATTGAGGATTAAAAATTGTTCAAACAATGGAAAATTAAAAAGTTAAAAAAACGTTAAAAAAGAAAAAAACTAGAAAAATATAAATATGAAACAGAAGAAGAAATCAACAATGATAACAATACACATTTTTGCTCGCCAAACGCAGCAGCATCCAGTGATGGCATTATACATTTTACTACAACTAACCAACCAATCACTAAAGAATTAAACAACAAAAATTCCCCTATAATAAAATAGCCAAAACACATAAAAAATTTAAAAAAAACAATATCTTTAATTTAATTAATCAATAATTGTCTTCATAAAAGACTTAATCAAGAAAATTTGTTCATTTGTGGCTTTAAAACTCTTTTCCCATATGTACTTAACAGCAAATTAAATGGTGAGGGTTACAGTGAATTTAACAAAATTTGTATCTATAATAAATTCAACATTTTTAAAGGTTTTTTGAACACAACAAATAATAAAAAAATTAGATAAAAAAAGAGGTAAATTCAAGGGTGGAAATTTTGTTACTGTAAGGAAGAAATTCAGGAATAATGTAATCTTGACCATAATCGGGATATTATTGATAGAATTAAACATTATGTCTTTAAACTTAGAAATAATAGAATAAATGGATTTTAATAACAAATTTGAGGAATTAAAATTTAATAACGTTAATATAAAAATTTTTTTCTTAGATCTGGTACAATTTAAATTTGGAATAACGAACAATAGACTTCTCTTTAAAATTAACGAAATTGAGAAAAAAGAATATTGTGCGGTTAATTTTCTTGATGTCTTCTTTGAAGAATTCAAGTTGCCATTCATGATAATAATAAATTCTTTCCTGTTAAAGATATTTCTATAATTTCAACTGCATTTAAATTTTCAAAGACTCTTAAAAAGCAAATTTGAAACTATAATTATTTTTGTAAAAATTTAAATGAGATAAGCAGTAAACACTCTTTTTGTAATGAAGTAAACTTTGTATAACACTTTGTGATTTTCAAACTAACCTTCACTTTAGAATTATAAGAAATTTCATTTTTTCTCAAATTAATAGAATAAAAAACATTTGTAATAACCACTCAACTTTGTTAAAGTTCTAGATAATTTAAAAAATATTATAAAAGATAAGGGATACCCAAATAATTTCTTTTATGTTAACAACTTATTTAAAAACGTTTGAACAGTTTTTTTTCTCCTTCTGGATATTGGTTAGAACGTTTCTTAATAGATGGAGTTAGGTGTGCTAGCCTCCATTATATTTTTTACACCTTGCTCTCGTATTATTGGTTCGAATTTTTCTTCATAGACGGAGCTAGGTGTGCTAGCCTCTAATATTTTTAACCTTTGTTTCTCGTTTTAGTCGGCATCCTATTCTTGCATCTAACTCGGCTGAGGTTGAATTACTTTTCTACATTCTTAAGTTTTCTACTGGATATGTTTTTAAAGGTTTTTATTATGCTTGTTTCTTTCCTTCTTTTCATTCTTCTCAAAGGGATTATTTCTTATATTTTAATTGGACAGATTTAGAGCCACAGAAGGTATATTTTTGAATTTGTAAGTCTTGCCTTAGACAGAAAATTTGTCTAAATTGGAACTCCTATGGTGGGTGGCTCTTGGATAAAGTCCGCCATTGGAGTTCTGCTCCAATTTTTTCATTTTGATTTTTTTTCTTTTGTTTTCTAATTTTTTATGTGTTTTGACTATTTTATTATTGGGGAATTTTTGTTGTTTAATTCTGTAGTGATTCGTTGGTTAGTTGTGGTAAAATGTATGGATGCTGCTGCATTTGGCGCGCAGAAAGGTGTATTGTTATCATCGTTGATTACTTCTTCTGTTTCATATTTATATTTTTCTAGTTTTTTTCTTTTTTAATATTTTTCTTTTTTCAATTTTCTATTGTTTAAACAATTTTTAATTTTCTATTGTTTGTTATTGTATTTATTAGAATATGCTACATATGCGCCATTCTGTATAATATAAATGGTTTTATTAATTTTTAATTAATTCAAGAAATTTTTTCAATAATTTGATAAATTTCATTAATTGTAACTGGTACTTATTGATGCATTTTCTGTCTTCTTTCTCCGCTTCAGTTATTCATTCATTTATTTATATTTATTTTCCATTTTCGTTGCTGTCGAACATTTTAATGAGAAAAAATAATCATATAGGGTCTAAAAAAACAAGCTTTTAAAACAATTTCAAGGGGTGCTGCAGCTCTGAAGCCCTAAAGGCCGACCCACCACTGAGTATACCCCTTTTTTCATATTACAATTAAGAAAATCAAGTATTCATTTTGGATCCTTTTCTTTCTACCGGTTGAAAATAGAATTCGACTGAGGGTAATAAAACAGCATACCAAATTTCGTTTTCCTAAACTATTGCGTTTTCTAAAGATCGCGATCTCTGCATGTGGTTATACGGGATGATAGACGAACAGAACGGAAATTTGATTCATATAAAAATATGACGATAAGCCAACTGCTAAATTTCACAATCTAGATCTTTGCATTTTTAATATATATCGTATATCCATGCAAACGGGAGGAAAGACACACTTACTTCCCAACACATTGTTTGAAGGAAATCTGAAATTTTAATGTTATGATCACATACCAAATTTAATCCATCTAGATCAGTCCGTTTGGAGTAATTTGTTGAAGGGTAGCCGGGTAGGCAGTCCAACAAATAGACAGAATCCAAAAAAAAATATGGTTTTCGGACTCGAGTATTTTTAAGACATGAATATTCATCAAACTTAATGCTAAGTGAAATATTTGAAACAACGGGTAGGGACAAAAAAATTTGGATAAAAAACACTGTAAAAATATTTTCTTAACTGCTATATTTTCATTTAGTGAACTTTACTTATTCATGCGAGACGCGTGACCATAAAACTATTATTTAAATAAATTCCCATGTAGAAAGTCGTAGTATGAGTTTTAATATTCCAAATGGGTATTTTTGAGAAAATAATTAAATTTAAACCTTTTAATACATCTCGTAATTTACGAAACATTTTAATAAAATTTTTATAACTCAACATATGACTAATTTACATGGGAAATAAGCCAAGTTTACCAAGATATGATGGCGATTCCGTTATGCCGCAGAGTCAAAAATTTTTTTCTCCAAATATGTAATAAGCAGTCTGATAGTTTATTTTTCAATTCCTCTCACTTAATATTAGTTATACTTCAATACATATATTAATGCTTTGAAATATTTATCCCTTAATCGTTTCTCTTTCTTGTTTTTAATAACTTTTCTAAAAAACAGGAGTTTAATGCAGTGTGAAGGTTTTGTGATTTCAAATTTGTGAGCTATGAAAATTCTTATAGTTATTTGTGTTTCTAGAATGAGTATTTAAGTAAGAGTATTTTTTAAGAATGAGTATTTTTTAATCAATGGTTAAGTGAAATAAAAAAAATTATTGATTCAAAAATAAATAGTTTCCCCTTTTTTTCCTATTTTTATAGCGTTTACATACATCAATGGCATAAAGTATGCTTTATAAAGAATGGCGTGCACGTAAATATTTATAAGTACGTGATAAAAAGTTTCATTTCCACATGCTTTATGAAGTATGATATATAGGTAAGTAGCAGAATCCTTTATGAATAGCTTTTTCTGTCATAGTTTTTAGTTTGGAGATTTTTCAAATATAGATTACTTGGATAGAAGCATAAATTATCCTTCCTATCTTCCACTCTAACTATATGATGTATTATAATGTATTTAAAAAATTATCAATAAATCCTAGAAAATACTTCTAAATTTTAGAATATTAATATAAGTATATTTATTTCAAATATAATATAGATGATTTTTCTTATTCTGAACAATTAAAAAAATTATATGGTACAGTCATGCATCATATTTATGTTAATAAATATGATGAAAAAACTATAAAGTTAACAAATCAAATGATTTGAAATATTCTCAAGCTAATAAAAAATAAACTCAAAAATCACGAGCCTTATAAAATTATCTCGTAATATTTGTTTACCATGTTCTACAGTAAACAATTTATAGAAAATATACGATATATTTGTATGCAACAATATAAATAGGAAATATAAAATACCTCAAACAGTTATAATAATTTAGCTTCTTTTCTGTTATAAATTTAATCATTCCCTCAATATAGACGAACTTGTACACACTGACGATGGTTAAATTAATATTTATATTAATAAATATAATTTATTTCAATTTATATTCTGAAGCTTAATTTATTTAAATTTTATGCAGACAAGATAATTTGTAAATGCTTGTGAAACGAAGTGGTTCAAGGAAATCATGCATTAACTGCCTGGGTTGTAAGAGGCTGTTAATGTTAAATTTAATATACAAATTATTTTTAATGTTTAAATTTTTTGAGATAATGTTAAATTATGAAATAAAATATGACTAAATTTAGAACATTCTGAAATTTGTATATTAGAAATAAACACGAGAAATTTTACAAAAAATTTATAAAAATGAATCTTTGCACAAAAGGAAATAAAATCCATTCTTGTAATGAACAAAATTTTCTACCGCATTTAATTTAACACGTGAAGATAAAATCCTTTAATTCAAATTTGAATGCTGTATATTATCCCCATTCTACTAAATGATATTCATATCCTTTTTTCTGCGCGGATATTATTTCCGCTAATGAATGAATGATAAGTCTTTTGCAAAATTCATGTTTGAAAATTAAATGAAAGAAATATCTACTTTTAGATAATTTTGTTTAATTCTGAATATCTTTCTGAAATGTCATTAAATTTAATTTTAGCAAATGACACAAAATATATTTCAAAATTAAATTTCTGTAATAAGGAAAATATAATTTACTCTTAGAATATCAGTCCATAATTAGCGTGCTGTATTTCGTACATGGATTTTACATAATTTAATTAAATTTTAAAATCTGTATATTTTCATTCGGTAAAACTATTTTTTTACTCTGCTTTCTATTTCGATATCATTTTCTACTAAAGAATGAAAAAATATTCAATTTGTAAGCATACTGATAAAAGAAATAGAGTCATATAGAACATCGGTATCTATTTCTAGTATCACCACAACTTCTATCAAGGGAAAAACTTTGCTGAATAATTTAGATGTCCGACGCATGGATCCTTAATGAAAATGGCTCCTTTTCACTAATTCTATTTACGAGAGAGATTTTCCCAATTAGTTAATAGCTTTATACACGGAATACGTGAAATATTGCTGTGGGAGAATGCCAGCGTTCTGTCAACGTATTTGTAAACAAATTAACCATGCAACTTAATTCCTATTATAATATTGAAAATAATTATCGTAAGAAATGAATAAACACTTAATGATTTGAATTTTTAATTCAAAAATAATAACTCTGTAAAACTAATTTTAGTACGTTTTGTTTCATTCAGCCAGAAAAAAATAAAGAAATATACGATTAAGAAGAAAAGTAATTACGAATGATAAGACAAATAATTAGAAGGGCAAACTATTTTAAGCAATTAATATGCATAAAAATACCACATTCTGCTTTAAGACTGAATAGAATATTTTTATGCTATGCAATTTCAGCAAGTTTGAAAGTAAAAAATATGTATAAAGCAGAGTAGGGTGAGCTTTTTGCTCTGAATTGCCTTATTAAATTTTGGCAGTTGGGCAAAAGGCCGCTCCAGCAGAATCTTAAAGGTTACTCTTCTGTAATTATTATTATATTACAGACAATTATATATTTCATTGCAGTTTGTAAATAAAATTGTTAAGACCGCAAAAGAAACCCAAGAAAGCCGGAGGTTCCTCATCCCTACTATGCGCTTAAAAGATCTGAAGTATAATTTTATTCTTTTATAAAAAGAAATGCGTCCGTAATTTTTTTTATATTTATAATCATTTAAAAAATGCATAATCTATAATATATCATGCACATGCTTCAACACACATTCGTATTGATTAAAGTTTATTTATTTGTATAAATTCAGCGTGATTTGTTTTTGTTAACCCGGCGCAAGCTAAGAACCCCGTTCTCGAGCATACGCCGGAGAAAAACCCTTCATCCTGCCTTAAAACTATACGTAGATTCTTTTTAGTCTTGCCACGTATTTATGAACACTAACCAGATAAACACATGAATCGAAATACCACTTTTCAAACTCCGATTCCAAACAGATATGAGGATGTTTTACCCTCGGTGATAGTAGAATGTACACTTAAGCTTACTTAACCTTCTGCGGACAGGGTGCTTTCGTGCAATGATAAAATCAGGTTGGCGTTCTTCATGCGCCATACCATTTTTTTCCAATCTTCACACTTATTTGATTATACACAACTTTATTTTTATGGTATACTAAGATAAGAGATTAAATCAATAGATGATGTTCGGTTCGAATTTGATTCATTATCCTCTTCGATAACTGTATTGTTCTCCATATCAATCTTGGAGTCGGCTTCGTGCTCGCTGTATTCCGTCACTTCTTCATCGAGATCTGATGCATCAGATTCGTCCTCAGCTAGTCTTTTCTTTCTTAATTCTTTCAAAGTAGCCGAATATTGCTCTGGAGGGATAATTTCACGCCGTTTCATGATAATAAGGTTGGCTTATGGTGAGAACTTTCACAGCGGCGTAGCGAGGGTAAGTGTCGCTCGGCTCATAACACGATGTTTTCGCCCCGTCATTATTATTGGCTTAGCTGGGATAAACGGCGCCTCGGTGCAGGTATTTCTTGCTCCCCATTGTTTCTCACTCTAAAAAAATGTCATAAACACATTGACGCTTTGTCACCATGATTAATGATGTACAGAGTAAGTGGCGGTGAGCGAATCTGATTTTGTTTACCCCAGTCGTCATCAATGGCTTAGCAAACGGCGCCTGGGTGAAGGATTTTTCGACTCTCATCGGTTTTTACTCTAAAAAATGTCATAAACACATTAACGCTTTGTCACCAAGGTCAGTGGTGTAACGAGAGTAAGTGGTGCTGAGCGAATCTGATTTTGTTTATCCTAGTCGTCATCAATGGCTTAGC
>BGPR01003222.1:69273-144443 GCA_013235015.1 Araneus ventricosus
TTATTTAACCTCGCGATAAATAAAAAAATAAAGAGTCCCCTTGGTTTGCACACGTTTCTTAAAAAAGGGAAAATACAATCTCTGTTTTCCTTTCTACTTTCTGGTTTTAATCCAGGAAATAAAGGAGGTCGTAAAAAAGCTAAATGTACCCTTCCATCAAGCCGTAAACAAACAGTGAAATAAAACAGACTAGGAAAGTGGAGATCTTGTATTCGTAGCACGCTCTACAATCACTTTATGATTTGTTCTGGGTCTTTTTCTTCCTCCTTAAAATAAATTTGAAACAATCCTTAAGTCTTGCAAAGAATTGTGTTTATACCTTTTTCAGTATAAATAAGTTAACCGCATTGTAGATAACTTTGAATTATTGTTAACTTGAATATCTAAAAAAAATATATCTATCTGATGTTTAGTTGATTTACTCTGTACTTTTTCATTTGTTCAAATTAAAGATTTCTCTCTTTTTTAACCTTTATTATTTTTGGAATATTCTTTGTACTTAATTACTTATATTTGTGCATTCCTCTTTCACTTTCTGATGAAATTTTGTTTCATATCGTATTTAGCTTCTTATATTTACTTCTAGTATAATATTTTACTCTTTGGATGTTTTCTTAAGCTTTGAATGCATTTATTATTATATGTCTCCATATCATGAAACACAGTAAATACTTATTTACTGTGTTTCATATTTTCTTTTTCAAGCTACATGTATTGTGCCAATGAAAGTGTAGTTGGAGATCAATATAAAATGCAGGTAATATTTTATATGCTATTTGCAAAGTCTTAAATGCAATAAAATTTGAGCTGTAGGCAAAGAGCATATATACAAGCTAAGAAATAAATTAGTTTCAGTTTACAACTGTTAAATTTCACTCTACAGCTATTCTATACCAGAGTTGGGGAAGCTGATTTGAGCTAAGCTGATTTGAATTCCTTTTTATTTATTGCAATAAAAATCTTACCGTTTACTTTCGGTAGGTTCCTTATAGGAAGGCTAATTATTTCAATGTATTTCAATGGTTCTCATGGCACGACGTCAGAAAAATTTCTACGCAGTTTCTTCGATTATGGTCCTTAGAACCAAAACTACAACTCGTTTATAAGTTGAAATAAATACAGATATGTATGCAGGGTGTTACTGAAATCCTTTAACTTCCCCCTTAATTTCAGAACGATAATATTTATAGTCAGAAAATTGGTATCTAGGTAGAGTAAAATGTCTATGAGCTACACGATGACAGTATTTACAGCGCCAACTGGTGGAAAACTGCGGAATAAGCCTCCTTATCTCAAGAACGGTACAATATATGGACGATGTCAGTTACAAAGTTGTAGATCATCATCGATTTAGTACAAAGAGTCACCTAGTGGACATTAATCGGAAGAATGCTTAAAGTTTCATTTATTTATTCAAGATTTTCAACACTATTACATGTCGAAACGTGTTAAAAATATTATAAAACTAATTATCACAAGATATCTTTATCTTCGTTGTTCAAACTGCTCTCCGTCAGTTATAAAGCACATTTGGAACCTTGTTTGAATTCCATGTTGGGCACTTTTTAGCATATTAGGTATCACACTGCCACAAGCATAAGGAACACTTCGTCGAATGTTCTTCAATGTTAGCAGAGAGGTTACATACACCTACTTTACGATGTATCACTACAAAAAGCAATCCTATGAGGTCATTTTTGTCCGAAAATTAATATTCTCTCCTTTCGTCCACTTTTTGTGATGTCAAAGTTCCGGAAATCGCGAACAACCAAAGTGCGTTTTAAGTGTTTTATTCATAATATTAAGACCGTAATGTATTTTTATGTACTAAATCCATTAGGCTTTATAATTTATTAATTGATTTTTCCACCTATATTATTACCCCATTTCTGCGATAGGGACTCTGATTCTGAAGTTTGGCGCCAGGCTGTAAATAATCGCATAGTTTAGCGTATATTCATTTTACTGTACCTAAACACTACATTCATGATTATATCTACAGTTGTTCTGAAATTAAGGGAAGGGGTGTAAGGGACTTTAGTGGACACCCTGTGTGTTTGCATAACGCTTTGCCAACGTGAATTTGAACCGGCGAGGGATGAGTTGCGGCAGGGTTAAATTCTCGGTGGACTTCGCAGACGGGCCATAAAATACAAAAGTTATGAAACTGAAAGGCTGTTGAAATTTCCATTTCCTTTATATCTCCCGACTATTGCAGATAGGAATAGAATCCAAATTAGACGCCTCATAGCTTGTCTCATCTTAACGAACAGCTCTCGCATTGAAACAAATTTTCGTAACTGAAATCCTTTAGAAGACACAGGTTCAATCAATTTTAGGGGTTGAAAATTAATTTTCTTCCCCTAGAGTCAACTGCTTTTTAACCTATATATCTTTTAGTAAAGCTCTTATCAGTTTTTACTCTATTCCAACCACATTTATCTTTATATTTCCAAACCCTAAAAAAATTAAAAGTGCAAATATCGGAGAAAGGTGAAACTTTCCTCTCTTTTCCTTTCCAAAGCTCTCCCGGGTGGGCAACAAGAGCACATGGATGAGAAACCGCCGGATAAGTAAGCTGGGTCTCTCTTTTCCTGTGTGGTGTAGTAATGTTATTGGTTTGAATTACCTCCACTCTGATGACTTGGCTTACCACCTTATAGAGGGGTTGTGCCGTGGCGGGTGATGGCTACTAGGACTCCGATCTTAGTGACGCCGGTTATTCAACGACTCCACATTCCTAGACAGGACGGTGGTAGCTCCTTTGTGATTTCCTTTCCAAAGGAACAAAAGGAGTCTGCTTTCGCAGTCCAGTTCGCCAAAATGATTCCTGTCTTAAATCCTGAAAGTTAGTTTCCAAATATTCCTTTGAAAAGAAAATATAAAATATTTTGGGGCATTTCGAAACCAATTATCCATTCCAATTTCTTCATGCACTCTCTTCTTCTTTTCTAAATCTCGGAAGATGAACTTAAATTTGAAAAGTGAACTGATAGGAATTTTAAAATTGAGAAATAGAATATATCTAATTCAGAATTCCATTTTCCTAAAAAAGCAGGACATTCCATTAACTTACTATATGGTAAATTCAATACGCTTCTTATTACATTACAGCAGTTGTAATGAAATTTCCAAACTCGAAAAAGAAAGATCAGACAAATCCTTGCGTGCGCGTAACTGCATTTCCGATTCTTAATGGAAAGACTTAAAGTAAATACTTTGAAGAGCGGAAGGCGAATGCAAAGCAAAATACGATCTAAATAAAATTTGGCTAGATATATTAATGTATCTACTTACTTATTTTTTTTATCATTTCACTTTAGAACACGCAAGAAAGTGGCAACAAAAATTCCCAACTAATGTTGATAATTTAATAGCTCTTGCGCTACTAAACAATAGCAGATGTTACACATTTAAATTTTTAATTGTTTCCCTTCTTATTTTTTGGTTGCTACAACTTGTCTTTTTCTAAACTTTCTTCAGGCTATGTTTTCTTTCACGTAAGTGTTAATATTTATTAACTTCAAAATTTGTTTAAAATACCGTCTATTCTACAATAATGACAAAAATTGTAGAAAATATTAGAAAAAATTGAGGTAGCGGTTATTTTAATCCGTTTGGTCCATCTTACCATGTGCATGAGTCCATCACTTATGACAAACGGGAAAAGAGGTATCTTGTTTAAGTTCAGAGCGACCTTGGAACACATAGGTAACACCTGAGACTGAAGTTTAACTCTGCTCTAATATAAAGCCGGCCATTTACGAGTGCTCCACTCCAAGCCATTCCATTTTTAGCCGTTCCATTGAGGTAGGTCATTTACGGCCGCTCCAATCCATCCGCTACGAGTTACTTTGATCTCCTTCACCTACTACTACTCCGCTTTCAAAACGCGGTCCGATTTCAGCCACAGAACTTCATCCTCTCCTTCCATTATGTATCTACACCTGTCGCATTTCAGTCTTTATGGCCCATTAGGTGTTAGATTCCGAGCAACCTTGGAACTCATAGGTAACACTTGAGACAGAGGTTTGACTCCTCTGTAATATAAAGCCGGTCATTCACGAGTGCTCTACTCCAAGGTATTCCATTTTTAGCCGTTCCATTGAGGTAGGTCATTCAGGGTTTGATTTCCTCTAGAGCTACATAACTTCATCTTCTCCTTCCCTTATATATCTACACCTGTCGCATTTCAGTCTTTATGGCCCGTTAGGTTTTAGGTTCAGAGCAATCTTGGAACACATAGGTAACACCTGAGGCAGAATTTTAACTCTGCTCTAATATAAAGCCGGCCTTTCACGTGTACTCCATTCCACGCCATTAAATTTTTAGCCGTTCCATTGAGGTAGGTCATTCACGGCCGCTCCAATCCATCCGCTACGGGTTACTTCGATCTCCTTCACCTACACTTCTACCCGCTTTCAAAACGCAAACCCCTGCCTGGTCTGATTTCCTCTTAGAGCGTCAGAACTTCACCCTCTCCTTCCCTTATATATCTACACCTGTCGCATTTCAGTCTTTATGGCCCGTTAGGTGTTAGGTTCAGAGCAATCTTGGAACACATAGGTAACACCTGAGGCAGAATTTTGACTCTGCTCTAATATAAAGCCGGCCTTTCACGAGTGCTCCATTCCACGCCATTAAATTTTTAGCCGTTCCATTGAGGTAGGTCATTCACGGCCGCTCCAATCCATCCGCTACGCGTTTCTTCGATCTCCTTCACCTACTTCGCCCCCCCCCCCCTTTTAAAACGCGAACCCCTGCCTGGTCTGATTTCCTCTAGAGCGACAGAACTTCACCTTCTCCTTCCCTTATATATCTACATCTGTCGCATTTCAGTCTTTATGGCCCGGCTGTCAAATGAAGTATTTGAATATCTAAACTTCGGATCACACCGCGACAATTCTCATTCGTTTTTCGCACTGTCGACCGATTTTGGCATGGAGCCGTGGAATTTTCTTGGAGAGGGGCGCGTTTGAAAGTCATCTGAAGAAAGTAAGCAGCCTCCCTGGAAGGTGTATAAGGAAATTTAATACTTAAATGCCTTTCATTTAAGGGAAAGCGAGGAATACTGCCAGAAGTCAAGTCGACCGCAGGTAGCAATTTCTTGCTAAAACGCATATTGTCCACCAGTTCTTGAATACCACAAGTCAAGATCGTTCAGTGAGGAGAGAGAACCTACAACCTTTTCCTTCGATTCATGCTCATTATTCATGGTGGCTCGTGAGCTCAGGAACGAGGAGGGTTACAAGATGACATTTATCGAGAGAATACATTTTTAAAAAGCTACTTTATCTTTCAGTAGACCAAATTTTTTAATTCCAAAGCCAGATATGAATTTTCCTGCTTTTCAAACAAATTAAATAACCAGCATATGACATTTACGACTAGTTATACTAACAGAAAATTAAGTGAATGTTGATGTTACAATTCTGCTGCTGAAAAAAAATCCGAGTTCCACATACACACTTCCCTCGATAACACTGTTCCAAAACTGAATATCTTCTTCAAAAGCAATCTAGCCTTCTATCAAGAGAAAGCAAATAATCAATCAACCAGATGTGTTTCTGTCGACTCAACACAAACAGAAACCAAAACTCATAAGCAGACAATGAGATTGCCACTTTGCGTGGGAGTGAGTAAAAAAGAAAAATAAATTAAAAAGAGCATCTTTTTACTCGTTCTGTTGGCTCTGTGCCAGCCAGAGCTGCACGGCCGGCAGCCCATAGCCTACCTAAGTTAAAGGGAGAAGGGTTTGCTTCTCTCTCCAGATTTTCTTCGCAGTGAACGAGTTTTGGGGGTGCAGAGTACTCCGCAGCTCAGACCTGCTTCTCCATTACTTGTTGATTACTTTCTGTCTTCTTTTTAATTTTTTATTATTTTTTCCATTTTCGTAAATCATGGAACTATGAGAGCGGAAAAGTAAATGAATTAGATTAAAAATGAAAATACAAGTTTAAAAAATTTCAGGGAGTGCTGCAGCTCTGCATCCCTGGACGAGACGCAACGGCCACTTGGCCATTAGAGAGGCGAAAAAAATGTATTGCTGTTATTGAGTAACCTTGGTAATAGTAGTTTTCGAGAAATAACGTAAATTAATACCTTAATGGAAATATACTTCTTTCAAAAGTGTAGTGAAATAATTTGCATGAAAGAGATTTTGTTGCAGTGGCAGTTATAACAAAGAAAGTCAAAACATGCTGTAGAACTTAAATAAGCAAAATTATTTTCATCCATTTTCGCGATTAATTGAAAAAAAGTATTGAAAAATCATAGTCATTCTGAAATTTACACATGCAATGAAACTTTTAAAAATATTGATATCTATTTACAATCGAAAGAAGAAAATTTTGAAAAATATATAATTTCATAATATCATCATGTTTGTTGCCCATTTAGGGAATAATGTATCTTATATATTTATTTCTGCAAAGGATGGGAACTCTAAAGAAAATTTATAGTTGAAAACAAGAACCAAAAATAATATAAATGTGGAAAAAAAGGAGTGTGTGGGGATTTTTATATCTTTTTGAGAAAATAGAAGCATATCATTTAATTATGCATGTTTCATATTTTAGATAATTCTCCAGATATTGTAATGAATAGATTGTTTCTATGTTTCTTTGGAAATGAACTTTAGATTCCTTATCGCGCAACATTTTTACTTTTTCGGTGCGAGACAATGTAAACCAATTCACAAAAGACGTGAAGACAAAGTTAAACATATTTTTAAAAATATTTCTATGACATTATCCAATATTTCTCGTATTAAAAACCAATTTACTTATTAAAAATAATTAATTATTAAAAACAAAATAATATACTTTCGTCTTCAAAAAATATATGTTGGCTATATATATCAGAGGTTACGTCTTTTTAATGCTTTGAATCCTCTATAGACAACTGTGTTAAGCAATATCTCGGGGAGATATTTTTAAAAATTTAAAGCAGTAGTCGATGAATTATACATTTTCTCTCAAAACCAAAAATATTTAGTTTTCTGACAGTGATTGATACCCAAAACCGCAACTCAACATTCTCAAACTGTATCACATCAGTTTAAAAATTAAAGAATGTAGCGACTCAATAAAAGAACGCTTGCAATATTTAAACACTAAGAGTCGGATATATTTCTTTTGGCGATAGGTTGCAGTTTATATGTCGATGTATGTGATGTGTAAATAGTTTTTTTTTTCAATTTCAGTCATGCATGTAAACTTAATTGTTCATTTCCTTGAGTATGGTCAGAAGTAATTTACTTTCGCTCTATCTCAGAGGCCGCTTTAGCCTAATGGTAAGGTGTCGGTTCGAATACCGATTACACTGAAGAAACGTCAACCTATGACTTTTCTTTTATTCTGTTTTATATTTGTCATATAGTTCCGTGTTGTTCTAGTCCAGTGTTTGTTTATTTTTTCATTATTACTTTTTTGGCCCTGTTATTTGTATTTTCCTTTAAAAAAATAAATTTCACCTCCATAAATCTATCCAAACAGGAAAGGAGCCAAATGGCAATAAACACGGGGATGAAGGTGGTGTAATGTAAATTTCATTCGGTTCTCTCTACGCTAAGCCATATGTAGGGGGTCAAACGTCTGTCGATGTTTTGCGGAAGTTTGAAGAGGGGATGCCAGATCAGGTGACGTCCTCGTCATCGGACCGTGGCTCAAAATTATAAGGTGCGTCCCAAAATAGCCCTCACATTGCTCCGAAAAGGGACGTTAATATAACTGAAACTTTGTTCCATCCTATAATGTCAACTTTAATTTCGATTTTTATTAGGCTTACTAAATAGAAGGTATATTCGGTTTATTACCCAATATAAAATGAATGATCTTGGTTTCGTATGTTTCCATATATTTCAAAATTGATTCAGTGATTTTTTTTTTTTGGAAATTGGGCATCTATTTGGGTTTTCGGAAAGTGTTTGTCAATTTCCGACAGCCAACTTTTGAAATTAAATATTTCCTGAAAGGTAGTGGTTACGCCAATATTTGCTTGTTCACATTCGTTTAATTGTATGTGTTCAATGTTAGTGTAAATATAATGATATAAAAAGTGTATTTTTAACATTTAATGCATTTTTAATTGCCGCAAAGGCAAGGATACCTGTCCAGCCAGAAAATGATATGCGCTATTAACGGAGACAATGCTAAGTGAACGAACAGTGCACAGAAAAGATTTCATGTTTAAGACCAGCATTTGTTATACGCAGTTAAAGACGCCTAAATTAAGCGCTGTTTACAAATAATCAACCTATTATCTACCGAGAAATGGCAGTGGGATTCAAACAGTCGAATGCCACCACTTTTAAGCATTTGATGTGGACTAGTTTCGGCAGTCGCCTTGAGTATTGGATACCAACAAATTAAGAGAAAAACTTTAAATGGGTCGTATTTCCACGTGCGATTTATTTCTCAAACGCAGCGTAAACTATTTATTTCTGAAAAAGTTGATAATGGGTGAGGGGAAATACATCTTCTATAATAATGTTGAGCAAAAAATGATCAAGGTGTTTTTCTCGTGAGACACCATCAATCACTTCAAAAGGACATTATCCATTTACAGAAAGTTATGGTCACTTGCTTATAGGATTGAAAATATATTGTCCATTACGAGTTACTGCCGACTAACCAAACAATAAATTCGGTTAAATATTGTAGCGAAATAGGCAATTTGAAACAAAACATTAACCAGAAGAGCCTAGAATCGACCGATCATAAATGGACGATTCTTCACCAGGATAAGACTACACCACATGTGTCTTTGCCACTAAAGCCCTGAATACATCTTTTAAATAGTGAAAAGTTCAATCGTCCGCCATTTTCGGGCTAACAGCCACTCTCTCCCTATGTCTGTTATTGAGAAATACGGAGTTTCGTTTATTGAATGTGGATTTTTATTAACAAATGTTTACAGATTCCCAAATATAACTCAAATACCTAATGATGTACATATAATAAATCATTTTTACCTTAAATAATAATTTATTTTTATATTAAAACACATACTAGTAAATGCATGTTTTGAAATAATTCTCGATCATTTTGAAGAATATTTTTATTCAATTCTTTTGCTAAGACTTTCTAAGTTATAAATTACTCCAAACCAGGGTTGTTCGGATTTTTTTGTATTTAAATCAGATTTTTTAAAATTTAAATTTATATAAGTATAGCATTTGATACAAACATATATTTTAACATAAACTATTCAAGTTAGAGATCCAAATCATTTAAAACATGCATTTTTTTTACAAATAATTAAAAATATATATAATTAAAGATATATATAAGAATAATTCATAAAGCAGTAGAAAATAATTACTTACAATAGGATTTTCTGCTTGTTTTAATGCTTACTTTTCAATTATCTATATCATAATTTAAATAAAGGATGCTTACTATTATTTAGACATTTTACTCCCTAAACCACAGTGCAGAATTATGTAATTTTTAGAATACTCAATTATATATACTCAAATTTATTTTTTTTAATAGAAGGTCTTGAATTTTTGGCTTTATATAAAATAATTTATTTATCTCTGAAGCGGCAATTATCATGCCAATGCTCTTGCTAGAACTTTTTTTACGTTCCTCAGCTCTAAAACTCGATTTTTCTTTTTAATTAAAAAATGTATTCTGTGGTTGAAAAATACTAACAAATTTAACCTTCAAATTACAGCATTGATGAAACTGTTTAAAATTCTCCATAGAAGAACTTAAAATTAATGACTTCAATTCTTTAAATCCAATCTGCTTTCGGAACTTTTTCTTCATTTGATCTAAAAAGATTTTCAACATGTTTTAAAACAGTGAATACTTCTGCAGACGCATAAACTAAACTGTTTGCATCCTTTCTAAATTCTTTCATCTATGAAAACATTTGTATGTTATCGTTACTACAATTGGAGTTATCAGACACTATTCCAATACACGTGGAGCAAAGTTTGCTCCTGCTTAAGATCATTTTCCCAATACAGGTACATAAACAGTACAGTGAATTTTCCTCACTCTCTGGCAATGCAATTTCAGAAATTTCATTGTGCATCTCCATATTAGCTTTATCAAAGTCGATATCGAAGCACAATTTTTCAGCATAGGTGATATTTAAGAAATCACTTTCAGGGTCACATACTTCAATCTCACTTTTTTAAAGTCAATGTCAAAACTTATAACACTTTCATCAGAAAACTCCTGAGCAATGAAACTTTATTCCTCTGAGTAGAACTGAAATATGGGAGTACCCATTTATTCATCAGTGTTACTGAAACTGTTGCCTTTAACGCCAGACGTGAAGTACCAAGAAAGGATTATTAATCTTAGGAAAGTTTTAAACTATTTTTAGCCTAATAAGTGAAAAGAGATTTTCAATAGAATCTTGGTAAAATCTTGATAGCAAGATGAATTTAAGCTTGTGGTCTTCCAAGTACACTTCTTGTACCGCCAACATAGACGTTATCGTCAAAACGATTCCACTTGAACTGGCTTTCATACACCTAGTATGCCTATTTGCAAATTGCTTAAAAGTCAAATGACGCTTTCCAGAAAAGCAACCGTTTCATCATAGTTCCGTTTACTTAAACTTAGTGACACGAAATAAGATTGTGAAGTCATGGTAGCAAACCACCTTGCTACTGTTTTCATAAACCATGCTGTAAGCTAGAGCAGATTAATCTTGCTTCTTTAAATTCACGTAGTATCTCAATGCAACAGCAACAGAATTGTTTATCAAAACATGGGCAAGTCCAACTTTCATTTTATCGTAATGTCCAATGTCCAAGCAACTGGCAATCAATTGTGGACATAATTTAAGTTCATTTTGTTCTTCCAAGAGTATAATATCTTGAATATGAGTAATCGACACTTCATTTGTTATTATATTTTGTTCTTTAACAACTTCAGAGGGTTTATATATAATTTTTATATAATTTCACCTTGAGCTAGATGATTATGAATTTTTTTAACATATGATGGGCATCTGTTACAATAAATAATTTCCTATAACTATTTGCAGGATGGAGACACAAAGCTTGAATGTTAAGATCTTTTGTTCTCCTTCTTTTCACACAAACTTCACTTCTCTCCAAAAAGCCTGATTATGAGGACCCATGTCAGATACAAGAGAATCAATTATAATTCCAAACGATTCTCACTGCTCAATAATTTTAAATATAATCTTCTTAAAAGTTACAGGGCAAATCGATTGCTAAGTAAAATGGTAGCCAACAACTTTCTTTCATCTTGTATATACACCTCCTATGAAAAAAACTAGCGCATGTTTAGCAACTTCTCCGAAAGTTCCATTGGCGGAAGGTATCGTCGGAGTGCCAATCACACATTTTGTAGAAGTGTCGAAACTTAAGCCTTCTGCTATTTGCATTTCATCCACCATACTACTAACATACCGCTCCTCATGCAGCATAGAAGATATTTAAAGTTTCAATAGATTTGAAACTTCATATGAAATGCCAGGCTTCAAAGTGAAATTCTGAATTCGTCTCTGGAGAGTTCTTTGGATTGGTAATGGATAGCCACTTTCCCTTAAATAATTGTATCTTTTGCTGTTGCAGGATAAATAGATTCTTAAAGCTATTTCTATAACTTCATCATACCATACCAGTCCTTGACCGCAGCCCTTTTTAAGGCAAGTTATTTTATTTTCAGTGAATATAACAGAAAGATTTTTTTCAAAGTTGACCATCTCCTGCCTATTCTGTCGAAACTTTTTTTGGAGAAGATTCAATTTCTTTTAAGATTTTCCAGTCCTTCTTTGCTATCTCCATTCGCAGAATATTCATCAATTTAAAGTGTTGTTTCATTCCCTTCAAGTAGCTGATCAGGAACTAAAAAACCAAAATTCATATTAAAAAATAAAGCAGCAAAAGCATATTTCTGTAATAGACCTTGCTTTTAAATTGTCATAATGAATAATTTAAAACTAATTGAAAGATTGGGTATTTGATGGATTTTTTTAAAACAGAAAATTTAAGGGATGATGATAAAAAGGAAAGGAGTGTGTTTAAAAATTAAGGTGTAAATAAAAATTAAGGTGTAAATAAAAAGGAAAGGAGTGTATTTAAAAATTAAGATGTAAATAAAATTAATGAAAGATGATAAGAAAGGAAATGAGTGTATTTAAAAACACTTAAAAAAATTTTTAAATACACTCATTTCCTTTCTTATCATCTTTCATTAATTTTATTTTTACCATAATTTTTAAATACACTCCTTTCCTTTTTATTTACACCTTAATTTTTATTTACACCTTAATTTTTAAACACACTCCTTTCCTTTTTATCATCATCCCTTAATTTTTATATACACCTTATATTACACATTAATTTTTACATACACTCTTTTCTTTTATTCGTCATTTCTTTAATCTTCATCGTTTCCTCAAAGTAGTTCGTTTTCATCCCTTTTTTCCATCGATTTCCTAATCTTCATCGAAACTCCCCCAACCTCAGAAGTAACTTGATATCTTCGTAAACATCCGGTCACTACATGACGCGTTCAGTTATTCCCTTTGTCGCGTCTCCCGTTGGTAGCATCAATCAGTTTTAGGTTAGTAATTTCATTTCTTTTATTTGTATTTCATTCAAATTCTTGGTTTATCATAATGTTCGGGGTAAAGGACAGTGTTTTTTAGCTATATGCCAACACTGTTCGCAGAAAACATTATGATTTCACTAATTTTAACGGTTCGTATAGATTTTACTTACCCTGATGAGCATCTATACGCTTTTACCGATTTACCACAGTCTCTCCATTTTATTTTAATATTTTTTGACTTTCATGATATTGATATATTCTCCACAAATCTTCTTGAATTGCAGCATTTTTGCGCATTCGTTGCGTTTGTGTTATATTTTTCTACTTTATTTTATCTTCCCCTTTTATATATATATTCCACTTTCGGCTTTTTCTTACCGCAGATTGTTTTCTTGACATTTTGTTTTTTGAATGTTTATTTTGTATATGTTGCTTTTACATTTCTGCTATGTTTGTTTCGTATTTGTTTATATATATATATATATATATATATATATATAGGATAAAAAAGAATTATTTCAAGTAAATTTAAAGTTTTTCATTTTTGCTAGCTATTTCTTATAGAAATTGAGTAACATTTTTTTTTGCATTCATGGATGAAACACGTCTTTTAATAACTTAAAAATTTATTTAACAATATACATAATTTAAGTCAAAACCATAACATTAAGCATCGTAATTATTAAATAAAACAAAAGAAAGATTCATTAATTATAAAAAAATTTGCAATATTTGTTGTCTTTTAATGACCTCTCATCAATTAACTTACATGGCACGTACAGGTAAATAATTTAAGAGGTGAGCATAGCAAATGCAGTTTAATTTGTTAGAATTCCCTTTCAGAAAAAGATACTTGCATTACATTAGTAATAAAAAATATCATTAAAAATCTTGAATAAATGTATAAATAATTAATTGAATTCAAACTTACCTCACACAATTTGCTATTTTCATTTGGAATCCATTTATCTCTCCCGATCCTATGCAGCCACTGTTTTCGTCTATCTTCATTACGTTCACCTACAGGTAAACGATATAATTTGAAGCCCGATTTCTCGTTATTTGGACAGACAACAGCACAATAAGTGGTCATCTTCAAATTTTAAAGTATCAATTAAACAATATAAATATAAAAGCGAAAATAGAAAAAATAGATAGAGCGTATAATGTTAAAAGGGTGATACACACATCCAAGCGAAGCCCCAGAATGGTGGCTGTTTCCCATGTGACTGGCAACGTCTAATCAGAATCGAAAGCGGCACGAAGTCGATATGGAAAAGAATGTCGCTACTTAAGAGACGTATTCAGGACTTTATTTGCCACCACTCCCCGGCTGAAGAAATTGAAGCTACGCTGGGACATTTTATCCCTTTCTCCATATAATCCTGACTTGGCACCTTTCGATAATGATCTGTTCCCCTCTTTTGAAAATTCACTTAAGGAAAGAAAATTTAAATTCTCTTGAGGACTGTAAACAACACCTTCAGCAGTTTTTTTGCTGTAATCCAGGAATGCCCTATGAGAGTGGGAGAATGAAACTTCACAAAAAATGGTAAATCATCATTAAATTGAACGGTGTATATATTATTAAATAAATTTCATTGTTAGTATAAAAAATTATTTTCAATTTAGCGGAGTCTTTCCAACAACCCGATAAATTTGGATAAGAAAAAATGGCAAATCGGATATTTTAATTTGGACAGAGGGAGTGTTTGTATTTTTTCAGCTACTGTCTACAAATGTTGATTGAAAATTAATTTATCATAAAAAGTGCATTCCATGAAATTCTTTGCCTCCAGTAAACATAGTAAAAAAATTCCATTCCGTATCTGCTATGCAATTAATTAATCTGCTTTACACCTTTTAGTTTTTTTTTTTTAAGTTTACGACACCTTTTTAATTAAATGCTTATAACCCTAAAGCTGATTAATTAAATGGGTAATAGATCAAATTTCCTGGGATACGCCGATGCGTTATTTTATTTATTTTTTTGCATCACGTGTACAGTTAAAATCACATATGGATTAGGATGGCGCGGTTTAATTAATTCATTATTTTCGAAGTTTTCTTTTATACACAATTAAATCCAAATATCCCTCAAGATATTTATTACTGCCTACAACTATGTGTCTATTACTTGCTTCTCTAATTTTTCACAGCTTTACTTCTGGAAAGGTTTGCATCTGATTGATACTTCGTTAATTTTTAATCTGTCTACATAAATTCTTATGAGATTTTTTCTTATATATTTTTTACTCAACTCCCAAGCAGTAATAAGTTACATTCATCACATTGATTTCTATACATAAGACGATACCTTGATGTTATCAGTTCAATATATTAAGCAAATTTAATTATTGAACGCAACAATGATTAGTGAAAATCACCTATGTAAAATGTGGATGCTTTAATACTGGTTCTCACACATTACTATTTTTTTTTTATTTTACCAAATAAAATAATACTTATCCGTTTCCTATGTGCATAGTATTTTCTGCTAAGTAATGAATATAGATATTCCCGAATCAAAAAAGTCCTGATCATTTTCGCTCCGTAATATAGAACCCGTATTTATTTCCAGTATCATCATATTTTTTATCAAAGGAGAAACCAACTGAATAATTTAGATCTCTAATGTCATGGCCCATAACCTTAATGAAAATGGCTCATTCCCACTAACGCTATTTATGAAAGAGTTATTCCCAATTAGTTAATAGCTTTTATAATAGCTAAAATTACTCTGAAGGAAAACTCCACGTTCGATGATGGCCGTTGTAACAAACTTAAACATGAGTTTTAATTCATACCAGGGGACCCGCTCAGAACATTCGTACATTCCATTTTCCCGTCCCCCCCAAACAATTATTTAACCACTTGTTGGGCAATTGAAATTTAATACTCGGCGAAGTATATTTGTTTGTCATTTTCAGTAAATGATGCAAAAAATGTTAGATTGTTGTTGTAACTCTTTAAAAGTCTACATATGTTTCATATCGGTTCGATTTTTATTCCTACGTAAGGCGGCACCTCAAATATGGGGATGAGAACCTGTCGTATAACTAAGCAGTCTCTCTACCCTGGTGGGATATACTGCAGTCCTATGCCTAAAAGGCATATCTCAAGAAACTATAGGTTTGGGCTATGAACATTTTAGTAAACGTACATTGCTCTAGTTTTATGAGATACGAATTTTTCTTTAGTGGTTTTCTTTTTTTAGATAAGACACGAACTTTTTGCTTAGTAAGAATGTCGGGCAGCTCACAAACATTATACTAAGTAGGAAAAATCTGTAAATTAAAAAAATAATATACTCCTTTTACACTTAGGAGGGCGATGTAACATCTTTGGCATTCAAAATTTGAGGGTCCGACGTGATTTTTCTTGTCTTTTATTTTATCACAAGATAATTAATGATGCCATTGATTGCAGTGACGTATTGAGCCTTATCACTTTTTCTGTGCCGACTGGAAGTCTGAGGAAGAGTTGCTTATTTGTTAATGTATTTACCAGGTTTAATTATATACGTAATTTTTCTATTTATAAATTTTACAAGATTTTTAACAGGTACTCTGATGATCTTGATGTGTTTAATATGTCTTATGGTGTTTTTAAGACTGAATGTCTGCGGCTTTTGTGTTCTTGAAGTGTTTTTATTTTGTGTGCTTTTTAAAATCGTGTTGTGGTTTTAGTGATTTCTGTGTCTATCTGTTGTTTTTATTAATCTGTGTTTTACAGCTATTTTAGTGTTTGTTTTTGTATCATGCACTCTGTAATTGTAGTTTATTTTGTAGTGTGCATTTTCTAAATAATTAAAATAAATAAATAAAAATAAAATATAGTAATGTCGGGGGTTGAATTCCCCCCGCCGATGACGGGGCGTACTTCTGTCTATGTGGTCGTCGCATGAGTCGGTCGTAATAAGGGCTATTATGCGAAGGCCAAAGGGACCGGTTATTTGTTCAGATTTTCCGCACGCCTAAGCTAGGAGGAGTAATTCATTCGTTTGAGGATATACAGGTTGGCGTACTAAAACAGAAAAAAATTATATGAGGAGTTGGGCACCCATGATGATCATGGTATTTGTGAAAGGGGAATATTTTCATGGTAAACAAAAGATCTTATTGTTTATATTCATTTTCAAAATAATATAAACAGACAGTGGGAACAGCATAACTGCAACGTTCAACGCAGGCACATGAAAGCTTTCATTGGTCTGAAAACCAGCTACTAAATACCATGGAGACATTGAGAAAGTACGTTTTTGCAATGTGCGCTGCTATGATTAGACTCGTTAATCTTTAGATTGTTGATTCACCACAATATCTCTTGCTTTAGAATTAACTTAAATTTCAAACAATCGATTTATATGAACGTAAACTAAGTATGATATCGCAGAAATAGATAAAAACTTCTATGGTCTGATACCGTATTAATCGTTGGTTGGCTTTGTATTAGTTAGAAAAAAGGGATTTTGATAAACAGAAATGATATACAGGACTTCATAATACGAAGGCAGTATCTGAAAAACATGAAACAGTATTAAATCATCCTTATACAGAGTGCTTCGAAACTCATGGGCAAAAATTTAAGGGGTGATACAAAACATCTAAGCAAGCAATTCTCATAATACAATGCATGGGCGGAGAGCAAGCGAGGAACCGCTAGGAGGTCTCCGTTAGTGTCACATGAAACAATGACATACCAAACAAATAGAGGAGGTACTAAATAATTTTATTGATGGCATGTGTGACAAAATTACAGAAACTGCTCAAAAGAAGACATGAAGGTTGTGCGTATTAGAAATGCCTTCACGAGTAAAGGTGCTTTTATCCGTGAATAACACATGTGCACTAACATCAGGCTGCGCCGCTAGCTGTTGCAAAAATCAACGTGCAAACCGACACGTGGCGCATAATCTGCAGTTATCAAGGCTTGCACTTTCTGTACATGGTAGGTGTAATCCTTCGTCTCGTAGTACTCGCCAAACAATCGAATGGGGCACATTTACGGCACGGGAAACCTCTCGCTTGCTAATATCCGGACGATCTCCCACTCCTTGCAGAACTTTCTCTACAACTTGTGGCGTCCGCACACTCCTGCCACGCCCTGCATAATGCATGCCGGTGACAAAGGATCCCGTTTCACACAGACACCGATGCAATCGCTCGAACAGTTTTTGGTCTGCCACGTACTTCTCGGGAAACGCTGCCTGTACAGTCTTTCGGCTTCCAAATCATTCCCATTCGCAAGACCATACATAAAACGCATGTCCGCCTTTTCCTGATTGTTGTACGTCGCCATGCCTTCTGAAATCCACGGTAGAAATGACGATGTGTAAGAAAACTCGCGCTTTATGCTTTCCATTACAGCGCCGTCTAGCGGTTCATCGCTTGCTCTCCGCCATGCATTGTATGGTGAAAATTGCTTGTTTAGATATTTTCTATCACCCCTTAAATTTTTGCCTATGAGTTTCGAAACACCCTGTATAAGAAATGTATTCTGAATAAAATTCGAAAGGAACACATTGAATTCAACTAAAGATAAGCATAAAAAGGTAATAACTTGAATGATGAGTTATATTATGTGACATGTGCATACACGTACTGCAATATGTGCTTAAAGCATATTTGAATCAAAATAAAATTCCAAGGACCTTATAAACTGATCATATTTTTGCTCGCTTGCCAGATTTAAAAAAAGTCAGATGCTTCTTATGAATATACTATAATCATTACTGCTAATCATGTACCACATAATGAATACTTAATTGTTAATTGATTTTAGTTTTAACCTTCCAGCAGGCGAGCGTATCCAGGACATACTTAAATCGTGCATCATATTACATATATATGTTGCATTGTTTTACAAAAATAAATGCAATTTTTATTTCTCTAATATATATTAATTAGCTTCAAACCAAACAAAGAATATTTAAATAATAATTGCATTACATTTATAAAACAAGTATATAAGTATGTAATACGATAAAATGTTGCAGGAAATCGGAACACTCGTTTCTGTACCAAACTTTGTAATTAAATTAAATAGGAAAATCATCAAAAAGAAATCTATGTGTACTAGTATAATAGTTATATGCGCATATGACAACCCTACAAACACTATCAAATATATAGAGGAACACAAGAGTCTAAGATATTTAAACGAAGAAGAAAATCCTATTTTGAATTATTCTAATTGATTTCACGTTTTACTTAATAGCTAAAGTGTATTAAAATTTATAAACTCATGAGGATTTAATATTTCACATCGCTTAATTTTAAATAAAAGTTTAGTTATTATTATCATGTTTGTTATATTCATTAAGTATCTTATATAAATCAGTCTTAATGGAATTGTACTTTTCCCCTATTCTCTGATGTAAAAAAATGCATGCTTTACTAAACGCGTTTTTAGTTTTATCTTCACGACTGAAGTGTTTTATATAAAAAAATTCAATGCAATATTTTGTCATCCTATTTAAATTTAAATAACATCTTATTAAGAAAGTATTCAGTGCAGGTTCATAATGGCTTTACGAACTGTTAGCTAGGTGCTTAGACAAGGAGTGAACTTTTTTTTAACCCTTTGCGGACAGATAACTTTTTAGAGCTTCCAGAACAGGTTGGCGCACTTTATTCTCCAACCCGTTTTCTCCAACTCTATGCTTATTTAATTATACACAACCTTATCTTTTATGGTATAATAATACTATCACAAGTTAAATGGATGGATGATACACACATTTGTGTTCGAGTTTGAGCCGCTGTTGTTCTTCGTGAGCTGGATTCTCCTCCACATTAGTCTCAGAATCAGTTTCTCGGTCACTGGACTCAATCGCTCAATGCATCAGATTCGTCCTCGGAAGGTATTTTCTTGCGTAATCCTTCCAAAACAGCCGAAAATTGCTATGCAGGGATAATTTCCGGCCGTTTCGTGACAGCCAGGTTGGGTTCTGAAGAGCGTTTCAAGCGCGATCAGATCGAACTGACTGATTGATTGTCTGTCGAAACTATCGGAGCAAGTAGAAGGAATGCTACCACGGGGTTAGAGACGACAGTTTTTATTCAGCTTATGGTACATATCCGCTGGCGCCCTCTATACGCCGCACCTGTCCGCAAAGGGTTAAATATCATCTTGCGTATGGTTTTGGTTGAGATCTCAAAGATGCTGCTGATTTTCAAACATTTTCCAAACATTGATTCTAAGCTTGATTAACACTCATATTGACATTTTCCCCACCGGGGTCACCACGAGTACGTGGATTAGAAGTTGCTGTATAAGTAAGTGGGTTCTCACTTACCTGGTGGTAGTGTTCCTTAAACAATGATGTGGACTATCAATACAATCGAAGCCAAGTCAATAGTATCGGGTTTTGGGAACTATCGACTGAAGCAATGGATAGTATCGACTTTCTCACAACTATCGACACTACTGAGGGTAGTGATAGTTTTCTACCAGGCAATACTATCGATAGGCGCATTTTCAGTCGATATCTTTAAAACTATCAACTGGAACTATCGATAGTTTCAAAACTATCGACAGAAGCAATCGACTGGCACTATCGGTAGTTTCTAAACTATCAACTGGAAGAACACCTTTCGATAGTATCGCCTGAGAGAAAACTATCGATAGTATCGACAGTTTTGAAACAATCGATGTTTAAGGAACCCTAACTGGTGGGAATAGTAATGGTGTAGGTTATGTTACCCCACTTCGATGACGGAACGTACCTCCTTCCGTAGCGGTTGGGTAATGACCGGTGATGACTATTGGGACCTCAGTGTCCGAGCTGTTTCGGCGACCGTTCTCCATTATCCCCGGATGCCTAGTCAAGGCGGGGGAAACAAGGTTTGATGTTATCAGTGGCATTTTATACTATCAGAATTAAGCTAACTTACAAACTGATACGTTGAGAAATGATTCCAAATTACATAAACAAGTTGTTGGAGATAACTGTCCAAATGCTTCGCACACGATTCCGAGGAGATGCAGTGCCACCATTCAGATTTGCAAGTAAAAGTAAGAGTAATAACAAAAATTCCTGGCCTCACATTATAATCTCTTACAAAAATAGCTTAAATAACCATCATTATATGCTTATAGAAGTTCCATTTTAAAAATCTTTAACGTTTCCTTTGACACTTCGCATATTCTTCTGTTTTTATTCAATAAATAATTGCATATTTCCAATTTTGAAATAAATTTTAATAAATATATCAATATAATTCCGTGCAAATTTATGTTTAGCAATATTTAAGAGCACAAAAAAAGGGACAAATGATAATTGTTTAATTTAATATGCATATGAATACAGGAAAGTTTTGAGTTTCCATTCGTTGAAGTTCATTATTTATTTTCGAAACTTCTTGAAAAATGAAACTTTTAATTTGAAAAGACGATGGAAAACCCAAGATTGAATACTTACAACTCTTTAAAAATTGCTTTTTCCGTCAAGGTATGAAATAGACTTATAAATTATTTCCACCTATGCATATTCAAAGCCTCTAAAGCTTTTCAAGACAAATCTCATTTGAGAGTAATGTGAGTAAACCATTGCATAATTTCCACCAAAGAAAGTAACTCCTGTGAAAAGCATTCGCTTCAAAACTTTTATATTAATCAAGAACTGAAGTAAGTAATTTATATTAATTAACTCCATTATGTAAGATAATAATGCATTAAATAGTTTTCAGTAATAGTTTAAATATAGTTAAATCATTTTAGTTATATTTAGTACTCTATACTGCGTTTTGAGAGAAAGTTAGTAAGGCGATATTAATTGATTTTTTTCAGACATAGTTATGCAATAGGTTTCGACGTATAATGATTTAATAAAGCATTTCCAGGTTTTTAAACATTCCGGGAAGCATTTTTCTTTCAATAATCTTATAATAATTATCTTAATGAATTATAAAACTCCAGTAAAAAATGAAGAAAAAGTAAAGAGAAATATAGAAAGGAAATTACGGGTAATTTTTTCTGCATAAATGATGTAAAACTTTACAATAAATGATAAAAATGACAAGAAACTCAAACTTGAAAAATTATTCGAAATATTGAAATTCAGATATTTGAAATTTCAAACTAAATGCAATTAAAGCTTTTTTTTTTTGAAAATTGTGCACAATTACATATACCTACATTATTATATTCAATAATAAAACAGAATAGAAAGCAGTTATATTAATTTTAAAACATAAGACTTCTTACATTGGCTTTTTAAAACATTTTCAGAGTTCAATCATACCAATTTTAACTCTTCGAAGTATCATATGTATAATATCAGAAAATATGCAAATACTTCACTTTAAAAGAAAAAAGAGAGATATAATCTTTCAGCATATGTTCATATTATTGGCTTTATATGATAACATCATGTTTCTTTTTTATTGCAAATAAAGAATTGAAGTGTACTTAAAACTTATAGCCTCTTTTTTTCCATTTAATTAAAAATTCCCAAAAGCAGTTTTGAAAGAAAAAGACCAAATCCAAGCTTTCTTACACATAATAAATATAATACGTTTCAAACTTACTGACAGGTTTATTTAAATTTTGCACTACAGTCAACCGAGGCTCTATAGATAAATTTACTTGTTTACGCATGGAACAAGAAATCTTGACCTAGATCTGCTGTGTTTACTTCAGATCAATCTTGAACCGTATTGTATTCCTGAGTTTATCGAAATGTAGAGGGAAATTCTATCAAGTTTCCTCTGAACAAATCGCAAGATCTGCATTTAGAAGAAAAACATCCTGCAAATATTTTTAAATCAACTGCTTTTTTGCTTTCTATTTAACGAATATTTACATCAATCTGAGGAAACAGTGTGAACATTAACATTTGAATTTAGAGTGCATTCATTTCCTGTCTCTTAGGTTGCATTTCCACAATACACTTAAACAGACTTATCTTTCTTCATTTCTATATAGCTTTTAAAAAAGCTTTAAAAATGGAATGCTTTTCATTGTTATATTTCCTAGAAATTAATTTTAAGAAAATAAAAATAATAGTTCTCATAGTTAACACGCATTTTTTTTAAAAAGTGAAAAAGAAACATAGTCTTCTTTATAGCTCCTGGTTTTATTCCAGGAAACAAAGTAGGTCGTCTAAAAAAATTAATGAACTCTTCTATCAAGCTATAAACAAGCAGTGAAAAAAGGCAGCTAAGAAAAGGGAGATTTTACATGCGTAGTACTCGAAATAATTAGTTTATCATTTTCTCGTTAACTTCTTTCTTTCGTGATGGGATTAATTTAAAATACCGACATTTTCTTTCTGCAAAAATTATGGTTTCTGATGGCTACTGATGACATGCAGAAATAGAACTTATTATTGAAAATTTCAAATAACTACTTACTTCAAGTTTTATTATCAGGCCACTGTAAGGAAATATGCCTATCAATCCACTAACATTTTTCAAAAAATACTTTTCATTCAAATAAAAACATAAGAATACTATGCTACAAATCTACAACATGTGAATGTAGTTAAATGAATTTTATGCTTCCACTTGCATAAGTTTTATATGATCTAAAATTTTTCATTAAACCAAACTACCTTTTCAGTTGAATAGAACACAAAATTAGAAAATATCTTTATTGTATTAAATTTCTATCATAATTATTTCAATTCAGTGTGCTAATATATTAATTTTGAGGATCTAGAGGCTCATTTTAAAACATATTTCATGTAAACATGCGAAGTAATTTGAGGAGAGAGAGAATTTGGAAAATAATTCTTAGTTCAAATTGCTTTTTCGTTTTTCTTTTCTGTATTTAAAATCTGTATTGTTTTTAAAATAATATAACTGATTCCTGATTGATCAGGAATCTTTAATTTCCTGAAATAGAGAATATTTAATTTTAAATACTGTATTGACACGCAACATGATTATCAATAACCTCAATTAGTGAATGTCAATAAAACTTCTTACTATGTTCTTGGCATTTATGATGGAATTTATTGCCTTGGACACAGTCGAATCAGTCATAAATGAAATATATATAAATTTTATTCTTGAGTTATTTTTTACGTAAATTAAATGAAGAATGGAAAACGATTGAGAAGTATATGGAATAACATGTAATAAAAAATTCTAAATACATTATGTGCAATTTTGAACATTTTAAACTGCTTAGAAGACTAAAAAGATACAATTCTAAATACGAAATATTTAAAATAGTAGTTATTTTCGGAATTCATAAAATGATTTAGATTTCGAAATCTATTAATTACTTTGTTGCATTCTTCAATATTAATCCTCTGCTCTGATGAATCAGAATATTTTATTTCAGCGGAAACTATTTAAGATAAATAAAAAATAAGGTTAATACCGTCCAGCTTTATTACGCCTCTGAGAGTCTACTATTACTCTAGAAACTATTTGTCTATCAAAAGAAAAAATATTTTCCTTTCAAGATAGAAATGGCGAAGAGTTTCTAAATGAAACAGATGGTAGAGTGACTTGAAGAGTCATTCATTTCCTCTGGGGATGAACTTACAGATACCGGAAAATGGCACAAAGTCACGCTTTGATTCATTTGGATTCATGGAAGGAATTGGAAATGGCGAAAGAGGATGTCATGGTTGCCTGGGGTTGTTTTCGGTGTGAGATAAAGTTCCCTTTTTTTAAGCTTAGCTGAATGGTGAAATAGGATTTTAGGGATATGGGCTTAAGTATACTTTTTTCCTGTTAATGAAAAAGTATAATTTGTTTTCTATGAATCAATAGAAATAATATTATTTAATTAGCAATATGCTTTGTTTCTGGCATGTACAAGTCGGAATAAAATAAATAATTGTGCTATTTAAAGAGATGAGGAATTTAATAAATATTTTCTGTAAAATATCTTAGAAAATCGAATAACATTTCATAGTCTGTAAATATTCTTAAGATGTTCAGTGTGGTTATAAAAGCGAGTTTGTGACAAATTTATATACATTTTTTTACGTAAAATTTTATTCATGCGACTGTTAGACAAAGAAACTCATCGTCATTAACCAGAGAAATTCAAATGAAAAGCTGTGGTATAAATGAAACTACAGTAGAACCTCGATAATCGACCCTCGTTTAACCGGAACTCTCCGTTAATCGACGTCGGTTTCCTTGCTTTTTTTTCAGCGTCTATTATCCGAAACTTTTAAACGACACTTTCTGTTAACCAAAATCCATTTTTTAAAATCTTTTTTTTATATTTTCACATTCCTTGTGTATGCAAGCGTTCTTTCTACGAGTACAGATAAATATTTTGGTTCCCCTTTCTTAGAATTCTTTTGAAATTAGCTCTCCAGCCATCCCCTGTGCACACGTCCCTGTTCTAAACAAAAACACATCCCATTTCGAAATTTCGAATGCCGTATTGGCATGTGCCACAACAATCGAATGCTATTGTACCCTCTAATTGTAAGCAAGTGCAGGGAACAAAACCTCTTTTGTCATCTTCTCACAAACAGAAATTTTCACAGCTGTAGAATTTCAAAAGGGGGAGGAGAAATCAATGCCATATTTTCGCTACATTCTTACGATTGCCGTGCCTACCCTTCGTGGACGATTCTACTCCGGAGAAAGGTGATATGTGTAGATGGGACTTTCCAAAATTCTATCGCGTAACTGTTTAAACTAGATGATTATTGAAGAATTCTCTATTATCCTGAAATTTCGATTATCCGATGTAGGTTCGGTCCCAATTACGTCGGATAATCGAGGTTCTATTGTAATTGGTTTTTGACTAACGTTCCGCCTCGAAGCTGCTCAAAGTCTATATTTTGGCCTGATCTCGTAATTTTCAACCGTAGTTTGCTGACAAAGCGCAACTACGTCGAAACCGGACTCTTCAAACTTCCACGCCATAACAACATGAGAACATTTCTTTCTCGCTAGATTTCACCTATACCATACCTTTCTACAGCACGGATCTTCCGCGCAATTGAGTCTTGAACCTGAAAACGAAAAGCCGGCATTCTTCCAAGAAACAATATGGACTAGTAGAAGAAACCGATTTAACTCAGGTAGAAGAAATATCAAAACTAATTAGAAATAACCAAACCAATTAGAAGAAATAACCAAACCAACCAAAGGACAAAAAGGGTAAAATAAAATGGTTCAACAGAAACATGCTTTGACTGTCATCTTTTTAATATTGGCATACTTTTGCTAAATATATAAGTTAAATATAAAAAAATAACGCTTCAATAAAATAGAAAGGACTATTGCTATTAAATAATATACATGGAACTGGAAAGATGAGGAAATACAATATTCTAAACGACATTCTCGTATGCATATCCGTGATTGATATATTAGTTTCATCGTTCATGACGGCAATAAATATTTTTAACTCATAGGCTGATAATAATTTATTGAGGATAATTTTATAAATCTATATGATTAAGTTAAAAAAGTTGTATTCAAATGTTTTATTTAAAAGCTTTTCTGCCAATACTCGTATAGAGCTTATTTCATCTGCTGATCCAGTCAATATTTTTTTCATTTAATTAATAAATATGAACATTTTAATTAAACATTTTCTCTAATATTATGTAATTGCACTTTCAGTTTTGATTAAAAATTCCCGAAGAGGAAAAATATAACATTTAAATTAATTCCATAATTCAATCAATGGTAATACTATACTGCCAACAATTCTTATAAAGAAAACTACATCTCCATTTTGAACCAATGTTTGGAATTATTTTTCCCAAGAGATCAAAGTATTAATCGAATTCAACAAAGGCTTCAAGATTCCATTTACACACAAACAATGATTACTCACAAAACTACTGCACTGACTTCTTATGTTACAAGTATGGCGTGAATGCAAGAAGCCAACATGAAGGTCAATGTCTCTTAATTATTTCCAAAAGGAATTACGCTCTAGTCAGTAATTACCATTCTGTTGTATTTCTATTTTGGGGGTTTGAGTGGTGTTACGAATAATACCATCAATCATTTGCCATTTATTTTGTGTTCCAAGTAACTTTAGAAATGAAATCATTAGGAATAGAAGACTGAACGAAAAAAAAAGTCAAAGAGCTATCAAATGCCAATTGTTTTTATGAAATTATACCGGGGAAGATTGTAAAATATCTTGAACACAAATACTGTTTTGTGCATTTATAAATCATTCATCAATGCGTGTGAATCAGATTCATACAAATTTATCAGTTGTGTTTACACGTTATGCAACTCTAAGTAAATCTATATGTTACAATAAAATATTTACAAAAGATAAATATCAGATTAAGGAAAATATCTAAAATTATTCAACGGTTTTAAAGTTTAAGATTATGAAAATGTTCCAGATAAAATCATTTACAATTTTTTTAGAATCTTTATTGTTCGATTTTTCTAAAAAAATCAAAAGTAAACTTTTCTGAATTGAAATCCTTCGGAAAGGTCAATAATTAATTTAAATAGTCTAATGAGCAAATTCTTTTCATGGGAGAAGATGAAATTTACATGATTGTGTCAATGAATTAAATATTAATGTACTGAATTTGATAAGAAACATAACTTAGATTTTCTCTCTCTCTCTTTCCAAAATGTATACATACGCTGCAAATAAATTTAAATGTATACTTTACCTTTCCAAGTAATCCATTTCGTATTAGATATTTCGACTATAAATTACGAAGAAATAATAGTATTTATCTCAGCTAAATTGTATTTGTAAAAAAATTGTCTCTGCGCGGAAAGAGTGTCATGGGTTTTAATTGTCACTAAACATGATAGCTCACTAACCATCTAATAGATGGTTCACACTTTCAAGGATTGGTACTTTCTCGTCGGAAACACTTTATGAGCTTTTTTCTTATCCAGACAGTAGTCTTTTGACGATCTATTCGAAATAATGCGTTTTCAGTATCTAATAAAGGCAATATATGGCAGCACCAATTCTATATTTTTTTAATGGATTTATAGGGTTATTATCATTTTTTTCACGAAAAAAAAATAAATTGCTTGTACCTCGGAAAGGGTTAAATCAAAATTCAAAGCTATGTGGTATAAATCTCGTGGAGAAGAAATCTTGAAGAAGGGGATTAACAGTTCAAGTCTCGCGCTCTTGTCATTTGAATTTGGAGGCACTTTAGAATCCCGATTATCCGAACTGACTGGAGCCGTAATCACCCTGGATAATCGAAAATTTGTTTAATAGAGACAAAATTTAAAATCATATCTTCTTTTCTTTGCGCAAGGTTTCCAAAATTGATTATTTGAAATTAGAAAAATATGCCCATAAGTACTACTGCTTAATAATATATTTATTATAGAATATTATTAACTAATATTATTTTTTTTAAATGTCATAAACACTTAGATATTATTAACAAACACTTTTATTAGTGAACTTCATTCACTCCTTTTTTGAAACATTAATTAATTTTGATCAAAGGTTAGCAAATGTTACTGATTTTCTATGTTATGATTGCATTGTCCCACTTATTCTATAAGAGTGCTCTCAAAAGAATATTCCCTCCTTCATAAAGCGAAACGTTACGTCATATTTACAGCGCTTTTTTTATTGAAAATCCGTGGAATATACTCGTATCTCTGTTGAAGTACTTAATAATGAAACTGTGTTTTTACTTTTTTTTCTAAGCAACTTCTTGAGTTACAAGAAATATGCCGGTTCCGCGGATCTCGGATTAGAGTTGATTAAAGAAAAAAGCCGTCTCAGCCGTTTGGAGTGTTAAAACAATTCTAAGAAGTCTTCCATGCTTTCATATCCAAAATATGTAGATGACTTAAGCTACTATCACACGCATAGCTATCGTGAGCGGCTATCTTGAGCGTGAGCACAATACCACTCAGCAAAAATGTTTGTATCACGTGACTGGTCAGATAAGATGATGGAAATCGTGGGCTGTATTCAACCGGCTCGAAAATGCACATGATGGGGACGTAAAATCATGAGCAGTGAAATTCAAACCAATCGGGTGTGACTTTCACGATGACGTAGTTCTCCAAGAATGGCACACAACGATGACCGAAATCCTCTCTTACCGGTTGTCTCAATGCGTCACGTGCTACAAACTTTTCAACTGAGTGGCATTGTGCTCATGCTCACAAGAATAGAGCACGGTAGCTGTCCGTGGAATATGTGCTTTAAGCTGCTATCACACGGAGACCTATTGTGCGTTGTTTTCCTGAGCGTGACCACATTGCCACTCAGCAAAAAAGTTTTGCACGTGACTGGTCAGACAAGACGACGGAATTCGTGGGCTGTATCCAACCGGCTCTAAAATGCACACGATGGGGACGTAAAATCGTGAGCAGTGAAATTCAAACTGTGACTTTGACGGTGACGTAGTTCGCCAAGAATGGCGTAACTATGACAGAAATCCTGTCTTACCGGTTGTATCAATGCGTAACTTTTTAACCGAGTGGGATTGTGCTCATGCTCACAAGAATAGAGCACGGTAGCTGTCCGTGTGATATATGCTTTAAGCTGCTATCGCCGGAGACCTATCGTGCGCTGTTTTCTTGAGCGTGAGCACAATGCTACTCAGCAAAAAAGTTTGTAGCACGTGACCGGTCAGACAAGATGACGGAAATCGTGGGCTGTATTCAAGAGGCTTGAAAATGCGCACGATGCTGGCAAAAAATCGTCAGCAGCGGAAATTCAAACCAATCGGGTGTGACTTTGACGGTGACGCAGTTCGCTTTTCCGATACCGAAATCCTGTCTGGCCGGTTGTCTCAATGCGTCACGTGCTACAAACGTTGCTTCTGAGAGGCATTGTGCTTCCGCTCAAGATAACAACGCACGATAGATCTCCGTGTGATAGCAGCTTTATATGTGCACGTAGACCAAGTATTAAACACACATTTTATGAAATTATCCTTTTGCATTCGAGAGGCTACTCTCAGTCGCCATTCTAGACATGCATCATTTTGACCTTTTAATGATTTCGATGATTAAAAAAAAATAGCAACAAAGTTTTAAGATATCGCAGAATAATTTTTTAGGAAAAGTAACATGCACAATTATATTTCTTACGTTTCGAAGGAACAAATGAGCCCTTGTAATCAGTGAATAATTATGCAATTAATTTCGGCTGCCTCTTTTCTTCTGATCACTATTGTGCTCCTTGTTACTATTAGCCCATCCATAGTTCGTCCTATAGCTTGTCATGTCTTCTGATTTTCTCCCCTTATTTTGCTTCTATCGATCACTAGCGACGTATCATTTTCAGAAATCCTTCCAAGATCATATAAAACTCTGGAAGCAATAACAGCTGAAGCTCTATCAGGATTGCGAAATCTATCACTAACCAAAACAGTGGAGGTTAATTTTGACTTCATATTTTTTCTGCAGGTGTGCTTTCATCTTTTTGCTCCAAATAATTAAGTAACGCCTCAGTGTGTACTAATGCGTCACCGTGACTTAATGTTTGATGAGTTACAAGATTTTCCTCATCACTTTCAGGACATTTCTTTTCCGAGTGCAAAGGGTTAGTATAGGATTTTTTGACGAATGGCATTAACAACGTAAGTTCTCAGGGAAAAAAATGTCTTCAAAATTGATTTATTGATGACTTTACGTTGTAGGTTTCAAGCAATATCAATCTTTGTTACTTCAAGTTATTGGGTGCTTTTTCAGTCACAAAAATGCCTCCAGAGAGATGTTACCAAGGTATTAGAAGTTTGCGTATTTGTACCGCTTCAAAATTTTGATGCATACAGAATCCTGGTAAAAGTTGATCTATTTTGTGTCAAAAATCTTCACCCGGTGTGGTGTGGTGTGTAAGTTGGGTGAGATGTTCCAATTCAGGGGTCAACCAAGTCGTCTGAGCATGGGTCTAAAGTAGGAGATCCGTCTCCAAATATCGCAGCTTCGAGACAGAATGTTAATCTAAAAAATAATAATCAGTCTAATATTTAACTTCATTTACCAATTGCGGAAACTGTTATCTGCTTGAAACAAAGATAGACGGCGTCATTATTCGTACTTAGAATTTTTCTGTTTGGATAGATGTTAGATCGATGTTTGGAGAACATCGATATGAACTCAATAATGGTTTCAAAACTGTATCTTCTAGATGGAAATACGATGAGTAAACGCCTTTTTTTCGAAAAAAAAAGGAAAAAAGGAAGGTGTTTTCAATAACTGATCGCAAATGATGGGATACTGTTCGATTTTCTCCTTTTGGTTATTTTCTCTTTGCGCAAACTCACTTTATCAAATTTTCGTCGTCGCGAATTTTAAATTGCAATGCAAACATGTCAGGCGTTATTGATTCGGAAAGTTTTCACAGGAAGGATCGGACCTATACAAAATGATTCCGCGTTTTATTTTTTTTCTTTGCACCTAAGTCTAAGTCGAAATCCTAAGTAAGCTTAGGATTTCGAATTGCATTTTACTAGATATTTTATAGGAAATGTTTCTTATTAAGATGCTAATCCGATTTATTTTTACTGAATTTGAATGATTCTAAAAGTTTAAAAAACATTTCACCTGATATGTGCATATGAATTTTAGTGGTATTTAATGTGCCTAATTCTTGGGAGTGAAGTCGAGATATTTGATTTGAAATCTGCTTTAACCCTTTGTGAACGGCAGCACAGAAAACGTGCTGTTCGATCTGACCGACGTTTCTCAACGACCCGACTCATGACAATCTTTGCATTCTTGGGTTCTCCTAAGTTGTGTCGGCGTGTGAAATAAAAAAATAACCAACTTATTTCAAGGAAAACCTCAAAATATTTCTTAAGTGTATAAAGTCTAAAATCTGAGAGAATGCCCTCGCCTAACAGAGGTGAAGATATGAATGAGTATTTAACTGCCGAGTCCATAAATCTTTACAATTGAACTTCCTGTCACATAAATTGCTCTTAAACGATTCTGTTCAAAAATATCGCAATTAGCACAATCAGAACAAAAAGACGGATCAATCTGTACTATATGCGGATTTTTCAAGACGCAATATATGAAAAAATATGGTACGAATAGCGTCTAATAGGACTGATTTCGCAATTTATGAACCTACTATTTGAAGAAAGGTGTTATCAGAATACCATGTTATAGAACAATTGAGTGCATACAGTATACTCTCCATTATCTGTTCGCGGATTATCCGTACTCATTACGAACTCCCAAAAAATTTAAAGAGAAACGCTTATCATGCATGTAAAATCGATGTTGATGTTCGATCGAGATATTCATTCCGTGAAACTAGCGAGTCGTGACGGCGGAGGTTAAAAAATAGATTTTTTCTTTCTTCCTCCACGTGCAATCTCTACCGGTTCAACCCCTAATTTTCCGAGAAATGAATCACCCACTTCCTATTAGCTCATTCTCGTACGAACACGCTTCTCCCTGGTACTTCATTCTTTAACTTCTTCGTCCTCTTTCACTTTCGCACGCATTCCTTTAGTTTTTGCGTCTTATTTATCCTCAGTTAGTAGCGTGCAATTTTTTACTCGTAAAAATGAGCGGTGTGAAACGAAAACGAAACGTTTTAAATGCTAAACAAAAATTAGAAATCCTTCAAAAACTTGATAATGGAGAATCAGCTAGTACTGATGCAGAAGATGTGCTAAATGAGGAAAATAAAATTTCTCATTCTGCTGCTCTACAATCTGTGGAAACTTTGTTAGATTATGTGTTGATATTCGACAAGAAATTAACAAAGACCAGAAGCAAAAACGCATTACCGTTTTTTTTAAGCAGTAAATGTTAAAAGGAAAATTCCATGTTTGGTGTTATACAGCATGCAAATGCAAGTAATTTTTATATTTTTGTACTGATGCTGATTTTTTCTTTAATAAAAAGGAGTTTTCGGATTATCCGTGCTTTTCTATTCCCGTGCGATCCCTCCCGGTGATTAACCCGGATAATCGGGAGTGCACTGTATTTAGACACGCGGAGGTGTTTTCTCCCCAACTTACTCGTGCACTTACAAAGAGGACGCGTTTTAAGTTTAATTTATAAGCATATTGATGAGAATCGGTTACGTGCTTTATCTGTCCTTTAGCCCATTGGATCCAAAACATAACTCAGACCTACAATTTTGGTAGCAAGATCACATAACATCTTCCATTTATCCCACTTTTTGCATATCTGTGTCATAGGTTCAAAAGCGCACGAATGGGAAGATGGAAAGAAATCAAACCGTATACAATTTTGGTAAATAATTTCACACAGATGTGCTATTCTAATAATAAAGCCATATACCAAATGCCATCAATGTAGCTCTTTGCGTTTGTGTCATCGTATCCACATGCACACGGAAGGACAAACAGACATCCTTACAGATTTCATCCAAAATTTAACAGAAACCTACAAACTCGATTTAAAGATCTTATACTAAATATCAACCATTTAGAATGTCGTGTATTAGAGTTATCGTGTTCACAAAGATACAACTTTACATTCAGATTACAGGAATAGCTTCCTTGGGCATTAGTAATTAGGTTGTGAATATTCGTCAAAAACTTGGGTTGAAATTTTGACGATTGCAATGATTTCTATTCCTATACTTCATACGCGAGCAAATAAAATAGCAGACGTAGCTACAGGGTTTTCAAGATTGATTTCCTTTGCCTCATCTCTAAGAATAAATCGCCGTCGTTCAGGCAGGAGCCACTAAGTCCACAAAACCTTTTAACTAACTACTGCAGTTAATTAGAATTGCGATTAATTATTTCGCGATAGAAACCTGTTATCTAAGCATCAGCGAACCAACCGTAGAGGCTAGAAATCTGTAAAATAATTTTTGCTATTTATCCTAACGACTCAAAATTAATTAAGTTTAACCTGACACGCATTTTGAATCTATAGTTTTGGACTTAGTGATTTTTGCCTGAAATTCCGCATAGTAATACATTATTGGTGCCTTGTTCCTCGGGATAAAATGCTTTTTTATGTCTTTATCAGGTAAAAATTACTTTTATATGAAATATAATAAACAAAATCTTTCGGCCATGTTAAATGTTTAATTAAAATGAAAATATCAAGTAAACGAAACAATTATTAATTTTTTTCCATAAATTACTAACAATTCTTAAGGAATGACGTGAAATTTAAACACTCTGGTATTTCAGTTTTATTTAGAAAGGTATACATGCTCCAAAAAATCTGCAAACGATAACAATAGAAACATCTTTAAAAGTTGTGTTTAGAAACACAACTTTTAAAATTTAATTAAACGAAATATTTTATGGAAATGAAATTAGTATCATTAAAACGCTAATTTTTTGAACTTTAAGAGCATGTTAGAATGTTTTTTTTGCGCAATAATGTGATCCACAGTTATTACAGAAAAAAGTTAAAATTTAACTTAATTATTATTCAATTAAAATCCTAATTAAAATTCCGAAAACCCTTTCTTAGTGAGTATGTACTACCCAAGAAGCAACCACCTGCCAAATTTCAAGTCCCAGTGGTTTGGGAGATTAGGTGATGAGTCAGCGAGTGACTTTCTCTTCTCTATATATAGATTTATTTATTTCTGTTATTTTTCAAAAGTGTCTTTCCTTGTAGGTAAAACAATTTATAAAGAATCCATCTTCCTCCAGCGTCATAAAAAAAAGACACGCAATTGTGGCTAAATCTTTCGCAGTCCCACAAGTGTTAGTTATCTCGGAAACGCAGAAACTCAGTGTGACGTATTTCGTCACATGTTGATGACACCTCGTTTCCGGTCGCTATTCATTGTGACAGCGCATCTCATCTTGTCGAGTGGAAGTGATTTATTTGTTTCTCGTCGCAAGCTTTTTGCCGGCGAAATTGTTTTGACACTATTAGAAACTCGATATAGTTGGGAAAGCCGGTGGTCCTCTTTTCATTGCTATTTTCGACGGGTTAATCAGGAAAGGGGAAAAAGAGAGAATGAAAAAAGAGTTTCTGTACAAAAGGGGAAAAAAAGATGCTTTTATTTATGTTGCGTAATGAATGAGCCGAGGTTCCCACCATTTTTTTTCCATAACTCTCTTCGAGTTCTCCTCCCTCCAACAATTTAACTCTCAAAAGAGGTTTTACTAATAATGTTAAGAGTTTGGTTTTCTCAAGCTAAACGACTCGCATTATCTTAAAATCATTTGTATGATATATTTACAATTTTATATTTTTGTTATATTCTTCATATCGTTTGTTCTACGGCAAAATATAAGAAACTAGCACTCAAGTAATTTCGCATTATCTTATGAGGACAGCTGACAATTACTCATCGTGAGTGGAAGGAACATCAATGTGATCCTTGAGCTTGATTCATGGAGTTAGAGATAATATCTCTTGCTTGGAGCTGTGTCAAGCTTTTATATAATATACCGCATAAAACGGATCTACGTATGTATATATATAAAAAAGAAAGTCACTCACTGACTCATCACCGAATCTCCGAAATTGTTAGATATTTGAAATTTAGCAGGTGGTTGCTTCTTGAGTAGGAGGTGCTCATTAAGAAAGGATTTTTCGAAATTTTAAGTAAAACATTAAATAATTAAAAATTACCTTAAATTTTAATATTTTACCGTAATACATTCGGAGCACAAAATTCATTTTAACAACTTCTTAAAAAATAGCATTTCAATGATACAAGTTTCATTTTCATGTGACATTGTTTAATTATAATTAATTTTTGAAAACGTTTTCAAACACAATTTCTAACAATGCATTGATTGTTCTTAGGTGCACAGATTTATTGTTTCTTCTCTGTTCTTTTACGAATACTTTCTAAATCTTTTGCATTTAATTTATGTCTACATACTGATTTAACTGGAATAATTTCAGTTTTATTTTTTTGCAAGTCCTAATTTCCAAAATCCTTTAAGCCTGGACAATAACATTGGATATTCTAACTTAATATACTAAATCAACTAAACTATAATCATGGATATATAAATTGTGGTGATTAATTGATTATAGATCCTTTGTAGAATATATTTAACCCTGGAATAGTAACATGGAGTCAAATTGACTCCTTTTCTCATTCAAACTGCGAAGTAACGTTGCCATTCAAGGGTTAATTATAATATTTTATGAAGATGATTTTTTTACATTAAAACTATTAGATGGGAAAGCATTTTTATCCTGAGCAATAAGGTACCAATAGTGTATTACTACGCGAACGAAGTCGCGGGCATCAGCTATTAAGTAATAAACGCGTAAGACGAGAATATTGTTTCGGCAAGTTCTGTGTTCATAAAATAAATTAAATATTTTTGTTTTAACACTGAGAACTTGAGAAGAGCACTGAGGGGAAACAAAATTCTACAACTTTTGTTTTCATTTAGATCCTTTGTTTTGCGCCTTCTTCCACTACCAACATTATTTTCGCGTGCCTCCAATTGGTGTGCAGCTCAGCCTTCGGGGTACGCGTACCACAGATTACGAAATGAGATCAAAAGAAAAAAAATACAATGAAGATACTCAGATATTTTTTTTCTTTAATTGGATATTAGCCGTTGAGGTATGCACGCTAGTTTATAAACATTAGCATTTTAAGTTATAGTTTAACACTAATGTACTTGCGAACATTAGTGTTAGTGGTTTGAAATATTTGCCTTCAACTCTCATTCCTGCATTGAAAAATGAAATTACGCAGCCGTATGAAATTAATTAATTGTGTAAACTAAAACTGTGCTCCTGCTGTTTTGTACAAGATAAATTATTTCAATAGAATTCTTAAAATGCAACTAATTGAATTAAAAGTATTCTTAATTATTTTCTTCCTGAAGTGCGCTAATTTACTATGTGCAAATCGTTTTGCTAAACTATTCACATTTTATAATATTTCAATCATTCACAACATCTAGCTCAATTTTTCAAATTTTCTGAAAAAGGGAGGGGACTGAATGTTTCACAACCAATAATACTTACGAAGGATCTTTTCTACACATTTGGTTGAACATGAGGTCGTAAATGATGACCGATGTAAAAAAAAATATCCGCCATACATGTTATTGTTACTAAAAAGTCAGTTTTTAAAATCACTCTTTTAAAACTTGAAAAAGTGAAATAATAGTGTTGCTTGTTAAGTGACTATATAAATATATATTAATACAAGCAAGGAAATTTCTAATTAAACTATGTAAAAAAGAAAAATATCTGGCTCTCTTAGGTCAATTTATTTTCGCATAGACAACTTTGGAACAATGCTTTCTTGCATCCCGAAAAAAAAAAAACATTCTCGCTAGTTTATATACCCATATTTAAATATATCACCTATTCAACAGGTTGTGAAAAAAAAAATATTCCAAGATTTTTTTTTTATTTCGAATAAATTATTCTTTGATGTTGGAAAATAGTGCATATTTATGAAAATAGTTACTTTCTAATTATTATAAATCCCTTAACATAATTTCTAGAAGAAAGGAGCTTATTTAAACGGCGTTGCAACTCTTTACCCTTGCGTTTAACACGTTGGATGCCGATCACACACTTTGACTCACGCCTGCGATTCACACCCACTATCTAATTCGATGTCCCTCCTTTACTGTAGTTAAGAGATAGCGGAGAAGAAGTCATCTAATTAGAAGATCCGAATATGGGTGAGGCGGCAGTCAGCGTTAAAGCTAAAGCGTAAATGGGTAAACTGCAACCATCTGCACATATAAATTAATGTTCTGACTGCTTATCCCGCGATTTCCCCGGGTTCGAAGAAAGTTAATTTTCTGCTGCAATCTGCGATTTGAGCAAGCTATTTTGTTTGCTTTGAATTATCACAACGTCGAATCGTATTATACCAGTAAAGCATTTCACATAAATCAAATACGTTTCATTCAACCGTATTGAACATGTTTCCGAACGTTGCATCTAAGTAGCGATTTAAGGTATCCGAACACGTTCGGAGTGCTTTTTTTTAAATTGTGAAATAGAAACACCAAAATATGTTTTTTAGATTCGAATTTAATAAAGATTAATATTAGAGTATGATTTTTGAGTATAAATTATTATAAATTTACAAAAATCTTGAATTTCTGCTACTTTTTAGAGGAAATACCCAAAAACTTCAAACATGCTAGAGGTCAAACTTTTGTAATAATTCAAATAAAACTAATACTAAAATAAACTACATACTATGGACTAGTGCTTGTACTAAAATCTTAACATTCTTTGGATAAATAAAAATTTTAGAGCTATTCAAACAATCATTATAAGATTTTCAGCAATTTTTTTATGTCATTTTTCAAATAAAAGACCATAATTATAAAAATATTGTTACAATATACATTATTCTAGTACATTCACTAGAGACACATTTGAAGAAAGTGTTCACAAAATTTCAGAACAATCGAATGATAATATCTTGAGTTATCATGTTTGAAGTGTGAAAATTATGCATAATATCTAGTTTTGAGAAAAATCAAATTTTAGTTTTGCCACGCGCTTAAATTAAGTATCTAAACTTAAAAAAAAAATTCCTAAAAATATACTAACATCTTGAAAAAATGCAGTTTAAAAGAATTTTTGACAGGATTCTGTCCTTTAAATGACAACTTCCGGTTAATTAAACGCCCACTTCCGGTTTTCGGTTTGTTATAAAACAATTAATATCTCATCTTCTAATTAACGTACCAACAAAAGTAAATATGTTTTAGAAAGGTAAATGAATGAACTATCCAAATCATCAAAAATTAAAAAATGGGAATTTTGGCCGAAAATCGACTTTTCAACGTGTTCGGATACCTTAAAAATATTTGGCAGTCAGAGGGTTAATTAAAAAACAGTTTTACCTTGCACTGAATATTTAAAAAATTAATATTTTAATTGCTTTTCTTATTTCAAAATTTTAGTTTTGGATGAATTTCATTGAGTGTTCATCCCTAGACTTTCCCTTATGGACGAGTTTTCTGATTTGTTTATTTTGGTTTCATAGAACTAAAGTGGTGTGGGTTCACTACTGTTTTTCAGCAACCCTCCAATTTAAGTGATCGCCAAATCCAATTGGATTCCATATCAAGCGCTAAATTTGAATCGGTTCTTTCTTGAGTGCGAAAAGCGCCAAAAAGAGCGATAAAGAATAATTATGGCAATCTTTCGACAAAATTAAGCTGTTATTTTAAATAAACATTGAGAACTACAAAAATAGGAACAAAAAATGAAATAATATTTTCAAATTATCCTTAAGCCATAACATTAGAAAACTTCACTTTAAACATTAATTAATATCTTCAAACAGAGTGTTTAAAATTTGAATATTCCCATTGACTTAGCATTATCACCGAAAGTTGATGGGCAAGGCGGAAGTCCTACTGTATCGCAAAAAAATAAAACAGAAAACATAATATGCGGAATGGCCGTCTTGTTCTTAAATTCATGCATAGTGGAGACAGTCGAGTATCCATTTAGAACATCTTCACTTTTTTGGCAGCAACACAATTTTGGTGGCAAAACCACAAACCAAATCTCATTTACCTATATCTCTGTGGTATCGAGTTAGCATGTTCTCATACACAAGACGGTCAGACCAACAGACAAATATTTGAAGGTTGCGACTAATGTTGGATGCATTTCTACATTCTTAGTGTAATGATCACATACGAAAAATCATTCGAACAAGTCGACACTTCGGTTTTTGAGTTATGATGTCCGTAGACATACCGACAGTCAGATGCACAGGGGAGGCCAGGGCCCGCCCGTCGGGGGAAATTTTTGCTCAGGGTATTTAACTGTAGTTCATAAATAATAATATGGCGAAAATTTGAGACCAATTTCAATACACTCGTCAACCCGTACAGCTGGCTGTGCCCCCAGTCGGGCAAATCGGGTCCCTCCGTCGGGCAAATTCCAGCATCATTCCTGCAGATGCATAGTTCTAAAACTGTTTATTTTTTCTCGCATTCGAGGACATCTAAACATGAAGAATAATTAACATTTTTGTTCGAATATTTCGACAATAACAAAATTAATCATTCTAAAGTTCACATCCGATTTTTAAAAAAAAATTTCAAAAGCCATTCTGCTATAACGAAAGATATGTTATACGAACTAAAAGAAATTTTTAAGGAAAACTTGATTCAATTATATAGTCTTTTACTTGAATGAAATACTTTATTGTAATGCTTTATTTCATTCCCTTAAATAAGTAGTTTTTCTTAAAATCAGAAAATAGAGATTTATACAATGAGATTTCTCATTTTATTTGTATATCACAAAGTTAGTTTCTCTTAAAGTTAATATACTTAAATTCAAGACAGCATTTAAATTCGAAAGTTTCTGTGAAGAAAATGATGGCAAGACTTGCTTTGTAATGCACACATTTAAACAAATGCTTCTCAATTTTTTAGAAGCCATTAACTATGTTTTTTCCAATAGTGAAAAAAAGAAATTGTGAAATACGTAGATAAAATATATAAGAAATACTGAACGCAATCTTTTCTGCAAGAAAAGCAACAAGACATAATTGATCGGAAAATCTCCGTTGCTTTCTTCCTAGAAATTCAGTTAAGCGCTTCTGTAAGAGAACGCTATAAGTCAAGAACCCTACTTTAATGTTTCTGTGAATCCACTTCAGACGTCAAACGACCCCAAGGGAAAGATTCGAAAGTCGTTCGCTTTTGTTCAATTGGAGTCCTAAAGGAGTAATATAGAGAACGATTCCGTGTTTAGAACTCCTTCCTAAAGAGTTCTGAACGTTTACTGAAATGGAAAAGTGATATTCTTACAAAAGAAGGGGGAAAGAAGATTTCCACGAAAGGAAACAGATTTAAGTACTCCAGAGACGAGTTTCGCAAGTTATTATCTGTGCAAAATCCCTCTGTTTTCTTCAAAGTCTAGGAGTATGAAGAACTTAATAAAAGTGATTGTAGAGAATTACAATACAGCTTAGAATTCAATAGGTGTAAGTCGCTGAATGTAATGAGATTTATTTGATCTTTGACTTTTTCGAAATCAAATTCTTTCAAAATTACCTATTATTGCACAAGGATACAATTCCAGCGAATAAACCGTGGACAGCTCTTAAATGGGTCAACATAGGCGAAGTTCCTTGGGGTATACGCCTGCTGTATTCTAATACCATATCGCTAAGGAGCTGCAGAAGGAATTCCTCGATTTCTGAAGCTAATAAAATACAAATTACATTGGGTATGAAAATTTCCAAACCAAATAAGAAAAAAAATTATGAAGTTTTGAGATCTGAAATTGAATGAATTTTATTCTTTGAAAGTACATATAATGCCATTTTATATTAAATCAGATTTATTTTAATTTGTTTTAAACTAAATATCCCTTAGAATAAACAATCAAGACTGTCATCGATCCTCTCTCGATAGTTGCTCAGGACATTTAAAGTCATTTCGAGCAACTTCCTGTTGTATCACCTTTTTCAGTCTTTCCAAAGTTTGTCAAGGTTTGCCATTATCGTCCCCATTGAGGTGGCCGCAGAAAAAAAAAATAGCGGAATGTCAAAACTAAGTGAATGCCGTGATAAGCCAATATTATCTACAAGGAGGCGGTGTACTCTAACAAGGCACTTACCGAGGGGGCTGGAGCGAAGAAGGCATGGCATTGTCGTCATTGTCTCTACTAAACGGATTCTTGACAGTTTTTCAGTCTTGCAAGCACTTAAGAATTTATCCATCAAATCTCCCAAAGTCATCCTTCGTTTAGCCCATAAAATTTTAATGAGAGCCAAATTTAATAAAAAATTGCACTGGTTTGGACTCCGGGGCACTCAAGTATTACCTGGAATGAAAGAGCGGATTCTCTCGCCAAAAATTTCACGGAGTCGGACCTATATATTGAGTGGATCGCAATGGAAGACATTTGTCCATACTATAATAATCTTTATTCAAAAACCGATTGAAAACTTTCGAAATAGCAAATATCTAGAAATCCTGGGAGATCTACCCTCCATCTTATCCCTTGGTTGAAAAACAGACGCGAGGACACTATCATTACTCGCATTTTAACCAGAATGATCATCACCCCAGCTCTTTTGCACAGATTTGGACTTCATAACAACCCCTTTTGCTCTCTTTGCAATCAAGAGAACGCTATCGAACATATTCTTTTAACCTGAAAGAAGTATTTGCCCCACAGAAGGATCTCCTGCTTGACACTCAACCTGAATCCTCAATTTTTTTTCCTCGTATAAAGTTTTTGTCCATACAATTTGCTCTTCTCAGCGCCATCTTCAGGGTTTTCTTCGGATGCTGCAGCTCTTCGATATCTACTACCTGTGTCTCTCGGATACTAGGGGATGACAGCCTTTGTCGCTGTAAATCCCAAACTTTCAACTACTAAGCGGATTGCTAAGAATAAAATGGCGTGGAACGTTAAACTATTTGAGTGGCGTGGCGAATGCGACCGCCTATTAGCGACTGTGTGAGAATAAACTGCCCTATAGCTCTCCCGACAAAACTACGACTCACAATAAAACGACACGCAAGTCACTATTGGACAATACGTTTCCCAGCACTGCATCCCCCTCCCGCCCCGTAGCTATGTTCCTTCCAAATCGGGGAGTACTTTCTGCCGCATCGTAGGTTTGAAAAGGTAATCCAAGTCAAACCACAACGGACGTATTGTTCATAGACGCAGGAGCCAAGAATTATATTGTATATCAGAGCACGACTTCGAGCGGCTAGGAGGTTGTGGACTAAGCCAGAACAATGCAGTTTCAACAAATGTGCAAGCCAATTAATTCCACTCATCTGCTTCTGTTGTAGTTGAGGCTCAACGCATCCGACGTTTCAAATGGTTTTATGAGGGTTTTAATTGTGAGGTTCCGAGTTATAATTCTCATGTATTCAATAAAGCAACTGTTAAAGGAGTCGGATGTGAAGCGAGTGATTCTTGAGGGAGAAGTTTCTGAAAATTCGTGTGTGTGGGGGGGGCGGAAGTAAGCGATCTCAGTTCTATGGTTCCTTGGAAACTTTTCATCACCCGAGAGTAGGGTATAGAGCTATAACCTGAAAGTACGGGACACTGTCTTTCGATTTCATTCACTTCTATTGGATCTAAAAACCGTTGTGCTCTCCGTGCGGCTGTCCAGTGAAGAGGATAATCGTGAATAATTGAGACGTTTAGTTGTTCGAAGAAAGTTGCATTAAATTTCAAAACATAACTTTAGGTACATCTACAAAAGTAATTCTTAGCAGTATATTTTCAGTGAGTCGTTTCAGATAATAAATTTCTATTAAGTTGATTTGATCATAAACTTCTTTGGATTCAATATATTTGTGAATACATACTACTCGACTCAGTAGTTGGAGAAGAAAGTGTCTCGATATTTAGCTTTTTAAACTGTTTCAGGGGAAGTAATTATCCAGCAAGCAGATTAGACAACAATTAACAATGATGTTATTAAAATAAAAAAAAGTTGAAGGTCTAACTAACATTAGGAAAACATTTAAATTCAGTCGGGACTTCTTAAAGATTCGCAGTCTTAAGAAACTCGCATTAAATTACGACTTATACACGTCTAAAACGATGTTAAAAGGATGTTTACGCAATTTAACTAATAACTTTCTTAAGCAAGCTTTGAGCTATTATCTGTTTGTTTTGCCCGTCTCGATATTGAATGTGCACAAACATTGAAAAAGATATCTTCTAAACAGGAAAAAAATGTGAAACAAGTTTACACAAATATTGGAACTCAAATGTCGTGACCATAGAAGATTAATTAAATTTAATGCCGTCGTTGCTTACTTCAAGCAATTCCTGTTTAAAATTTCTAAACATGATTTAGTTTTTTTCCCGTATTCGAAAAAAATTACAACCGTTTTCTTATTTATATTTGGCTGTGTGTAGTATCTTGGTGCAAAAAAAAAGATCGATCCTCAAACTAGAAAATAAATCCGAAACTCGCAATAAAAACATCCAATACTTTTCAAAACCTTCCATTTAAGTATTATATTTCAAAGACCAAATTAAATCGTATACGACAAAAAATGAGATGTAAACCTTATGATTTGATTTTTATTTTTGAGAGTTGTTTGAGTCTTGGAAAATTGCTAATATTTTCACGAAACGATTTGAAATAAAAAGGATCTTTTTGAATTAAATAGCGAAGTTATGTTTTTCTATTGCTGGTATATTTTTCATTCGTGAATATTATCAAGAAACAACAGATAAAACTGAACGATTCGATTGGTTTTTCTTGCCGCAAAATTGGAAAAATTTAGAAAGATTGGATTACTTGTAATTTAGCAATTTGAAATTTTTTTCAACTTTTTGAGGATAACCTTACAACAGATCTTAAAAGTAGTTGATTTATTTAGAAGCGCAATTCCATCATATTTGAAGTAGCACAAAGATATACTGCAGAAATCGAAAAGTCGAGCCAAATACTCTACCATGCGAAATGGAAGAATTCAAGCTGGCGATATTTTCCCGCAATCGCCGTTAATTTTTAAATGTGGAACATTTTCATTCAGTTATACCGTGAAAATCCAAGATCAGATCCGAGTATTTATCAACCTTTTGAACTCGTAAAACTAATTAGATACACAGATATTCACCGATTACACGAGCTAATTTTATTGGTTCGGAACGTAAAATATATTTGTGTAAGTTCATCTTTCCTGAAAAATTATTTTGCGACTTCTTGGAACTTTGTAGGTATTTTTTAACTATCGAAATCAAGAAACTTGAAGATTACGCGCCGTCAAAAATGGCGACACAGTAGCTTCTCTTGTGCAAATAGCAAACATAATTGGGGAAAACAAAGTTACCCCCCCCCCCCACTTTCTGGTTAGGGTTTGCTTACTTCAATCGGAAACGAAATTTAGGTGCTTCTATACTTATTCTGTGCTTTCTTATCCGTATCTTTCAAAATAATTTTAGATGTTAAATTTCCGTTTATTTTTCCAATTTCAGTTTTCGAAATGATTATGAATGTTTTTAGCACTTTCAGCTTGCATCTCGCTATTATTAAAAATAAACTAGTCCCACACATTTAAAGAGAATGCTGCACATTTCCTGTAAAATTTGACATTTTTTTGTCCTGCCTGTACAGCGTTATTCATATCCTGAAACAAATATCGTTACAAATATTCAATATCTAAAACTTTCGGGTGTACGTTTACTCAAGCGAGGTAATCGCTGAAATTTTTTAATTTTGATAGAAACTAAAGACTATCTTGTGTTATATAATTCATTAAGATTGACTTCCAAGCCAGCTTGGAGATATCGACGTTCACCGATTTATTCATTGGGTTTCAATACCCTAATTTAAGATGGCCAATTTTTTGTGTAGACATCGTCTTTAATTTTCTTTAACTTGGGCCTGCTTGATTAGACTTCATTTATATCTTTTAAGGATACACTCTTCGGAATTAATCCTCAATTTCGAGTTGCTAAGTATCAACCGATTACTGAAGTTGTCAGTTCTAAATATTGCTGCAATGATTAAACCAATTTGAAGAGGTTTAGTCAAAATATTTTTCTTGTAGCATTTCCTAAAATTATAAATTCAAGTATTTTGAAGCATGATTAAATATTGAAGTAAATACTAAGCATTTACGATAATAATTGAACATTAAAGATTTTTAAACTTAAAATTCGAACCTAAAATACAGAAGTCTGATGAATCTTTCATACAATATGTAAAATGTTAAGAGTTGAGGTTTATTGCACTCAGAAATATACAACTTAATAACCGGAATGCAAGGCAAAAATTTAAACCATTCAAGACAGATTTTTAAAAAATTACATTGATTGGAAATGTACTTCGATGTCCCTTCATTGTTGAAATGGCTAAAGTTTGTCTCTTTAGACTGTATCCAGAAGAAATTGAAATATTCAAATTTTCTAGTTTTGAATAAATTTGGTATGACCTATTATGAAAAACTTAAAATTTCCTTCAAAGTTAATACTAGACTAAACTGCATTCCCCACTTCAACTTGTTAGAGAAAAAAATATATCGGGTTTAAACCTTTTAAATATGTTAATGTTAAATAGCAATTTAAACTTTTTGTAGAGTTGAAAATTTATAAAAATTATAGCTTCTTAAAACTAACATATCAACCTATTTATAAATCAATCGTATGCATAAAATAAACTGCACAAAAATTGACAATACAAAAACCTTTATTATTCTTTATATAGGACACGTAAATACATACACATTTAAACAAAAATTTCAGAAACAGAGCGTTTCCATCAGATATATATCGCATTGAATCGAATGTTTGCAGTACACAAGAGCAATTAAAAGAATTGCATTCCGAATTTATCAAGTGTACTACATCACAAAATAATTAAAGTTCATAGGGCACTTAAAACACATGCATGTTAGATTTATTGGTTATCTAAAAAGCATTACAAGGAGTAAAAATATTGCTTTCTTTTAAACAGAGTTGTTTTATTAAATCTAACTACAAGTAAAGAAATGGCAGTAACGCAGTTACATTATCGTTCATTCGCAGCACAAAGCTGCAGTAGAGAAAGATGGCAACTTCTGCATATAACTAATACTCTAAGAATTACCAATGATTTATTCAACAATAAGGACCAATTTAAAATCTTAAAGAAAAGCAATTTAACTAAGGAATTTTTATGAATAAATTTTGTTCTATAAAAAAATCTATCAAAAAGCCAAAACATAAGGAACTGTAAAAATACATCTTGCAATTTATGCTATAAAAATGTAAACAAAAATTGTCACCTTCCGTCAGCAGGACAACTGAAACTGTCAAGATCTATATTAATACATTAAACAAGTAACAGAAAACAAGGCAAATGCCTACATAAAAATACAAATCAATTTATAAAGAATAAATTTATAATCAATGCAATATAATAAAGATATCTGCGTAATATGAATATTATTGCTATCATTGGTAAATAACACTGTAAATGCCAAAATTAGATACACCAGGGTTTCTTTGCGTACAAATCGAAAGTTTAGAAAAATAATAACGTTCCAAAATATTTCTTTCATAGTTGTTTTCAGTCATTGAATTTCAATTTGTAAGCAAGTTTGACAAAGTTCGCTGACGCAAAATATTTGCAGTTATTTACTTGAATTATTTAATAGCAATGCTTAGATTAAAACTAACGTGTACAATTTATCCAAAACTCATGCCACATACTTTTGGTAGTGCTACAACGGTCACAAAAAGTACTCAAAAAAAATAACCACAGATAGATAATCATACATATATTTGAAAAAGAACCAAATATTTTACAGCAAATAGGAAAATCATAACATATTCGGGTAGAAAAAAATCAATTTAAAACCTGAATTTGAAATTCTGCATGACATGCTTTCCATTTCATATTGCAATTCCACAGTGATGAATATATTTAATATAACACTTAGTTTCATAAGCTCCAAGATCGAAGACTATAAATATGATAGTAGAAAAACAGAATGAAGTTCAAATTAAGTGATTAGACAAGTTTATTTTAGCTTTACTTTCTATATTCTAATCTAAAATAAGAAACTACTGAATTTAATATAATTTACAGTCAAATAGGAAGCAAAGTGAAAAACGATTTGCATGCCTTGCAAACATCAAACTCAAATATTAACTTAGCATTTTCTTTTTTACCGACAATTCGTATCACTAAAAAAAAATACAGGTTTCACAAGAAAATTCAAGTAAGCATATATTCCAGACTGATACCTCTTAATAGAGCTGGGTGATGCACGAAAATTTATTGAATTTAAAACCGAGAAGTTAACATTCCCGCTATAGTGTAAATAAAGTATACTCTTATTTACTTAAGTGATAGCATTTAAAAGGAGACCGAGGTTGAATGTTATTTCAGTATACTGAATGAGTCAGCAATATTTCCTAAAACTTTCATTTTCTCAATTTGTGGCAGGGAGAGTAGGTACAGGATTGTAAGTGCCTTTAAATATCTGCATAAGATAGGATAAACTAATGCCGATGAGAAATCCGATCATGTATCTCATCCAAACATTTCAAAATCAAATCCATATTAACCTTTCTACATGGGCAAGTGTTGAATACCTAAAAAAGTGGATACTCTAATTGTTGCTCAATAGTTATGTTGTAGTTCAAATGAGCGGAGCATATCTGGACACCGTTCCAATAAATGATATTTATTGACTCCAATAAAAATATCAGGGTTAAATAAAACGCGATTTCGAAAAAGACTTCAATTAAAAGAGTAAAATGAATGAATTGTTGCAATAGATGAAATTAAAATCAAATCTTCTAGCTGGATGAAGGTAATTTTGAGCAAACCATCCTTTATATTTGCTCAAACTAGATAATACTGATGCTGAAACAAATATTGCCAATCATCTTAGGCAATCTAAAATTTCCAATTATTTATAACAAGGATATATATATTTGTGACAGATTGAACAAATGCTTTAATGGTGAAGCTTAATATTTCGTGGTACGAGGTACAGTGAGAATAGTGGAGTTCTTTGAACAATTTTAGGCGCTTCTGGAATGGAAGAAAAAACTTATAATTACGTCATTCTTGTCAACATTTTGAGCAAAGGCTGTTTTCAGTGTTTCACGGAAGAACACTTTTCCATCCCATCAACATTTTAGGTAATGAATCATTAATAAGGTGCTAAGGCAGAATATATTTTGATAATTGGATGCGTGACAGATTAATATACACAATAAAATCATTAGAACAGGATGAGTTTGTCATGAAAGAACGAGTGAGTCGGTGTAAAGGCGGCAAGTATCAATCTCGGCTGCAAAAGGATCGATTTTCTGCAATACAGTTCTACATACGACATAAAATACAAAGTTATCAAATTTTAATGTTATTTGTATGTTCCGAGATAATGAAGCTTTTCAGTTTTAGTTAGGAATTTTCTCCTAGATTTTGTGTCAAGCTCTACTATTAGTACTAATCAGATATGCCATCATCTATAGCAATAAAGATTTAAATCTCTCCATTTGCAGTTTCTGTCATTTCATCCCTGAGCAACAGTTAAGTTCCCTGTAATGCATTTAATTAGCCTTCAGGCACGTCTACATGAATCATACTAGACTACTATTAAATCCTGAAATTAAAACAAGTAACGATATCATGCCTGAATGAACATTAGAAAAATATTTCTCCATTGAAAGAAGCAAGTTCGCCGAAATTTCAAAATGAACCAGTCCCATGTATACGGGCGATATTTGGCGGCATACGGCATCTATCCAGAAAATTCTAATCCAGAGGCAGATTCTAATCCTAACGCATAATAATATAGGAGACTACATCTATAATGTAATCTTTCAAAAATAACACACCTCATGCTTTCAGCTTGAGCTGCTTTATAAAATTATGTTTCAAGTGAAGCTCCTCTGTTCCGTTTCAAGAGAAAATTGTTTCTTCCCCCACCCACACAAAAGATCATGATTAAAGAAATGGATGTTAAAATATATCAAGATATGTTGCTTCTTAGTAGATGTAAAACAAAAACCGCCAAAATATTCTTTGTTTCCCGGGCCTAATATCAAACTAGGAAGTAAAATATACACAATATTGCAACAGAAGGAGAAGAAAATATCTAAATAAATGGAACTCAAGACATTATTTTCGTAATTTAAGTTGATCAGAAAGCCATAAGATTCATGAATTCGTCTAGAAAGTGGAACTTAATTTTCATACAGTATTATCAAGCTATCACACTACCAAAATCCAAAAAATCATTTTGGAAACCACCTTCGAGATACTTAAAAAGGAGCATTACAACGTCTTTCTTCCAGCAGATGATTGATTTCAGTTCTGGCCAAATGCAAGTAGGATCACTAAACAATATTTCAAGTCTTACAAAAAGATTCTTCCTGAATATAGGTTGAAGCTAAAAAGTGAAAATTTAACTTCTTGCATGGAAGCTGAATAAATTGCAGCTTGCGAATGTATATGCTGCGAGTTGGTTTATTCCATCAAAAGAGAAAATCAGTTTAATTTTACCTATAGCACAATAAACACATCCAGTAGTGTAGGGACTTATGGGGACGGGAGGGGTATACATGACCCGGGTGTCATTGAGGTAAAACATTACCGTGTTTATGTCGCTTTTTTCAGCACAATCTAATGAGGGTATACAAAAAATACCATTCTCTGGACACCATTTACACTTATTAAGCCACTGATAACGACCGCGGTATGAAAAAAAAATCGTATTCTTCACTTTGTACCAAACGCTGCGCCATTGTGACAAGGCATTAGTACTTTTCTGTCACTTTTTAAAGTCATACGATCAAGAGGCGAAAAAACTAAACCCCGGAAGACTTTTGAAAAAGCTAAGCCACTGCTGATGATTTGGGGGCGGAAATATATTATGACCCGGGCACCACATACCCTCGCTACACCACTCAACACATATATACTTATATTTAAGTCAACCGTTCATCTCCCGATGTGTTTCTGCTTTTTGGAGGCTGCCTGAACCTTCTCTGGTAATCGGCGTCACAATATCGCGATTGCGACAGTTTTTGCTTCCATTTAAGAAGCCTCCCTCACGATCCTGACGGTATGCCATGAATTCGAATAGTGCCGAAAATATTAAATAAATTCGCATAGTTAAACATGGTCTTTCCCTCTCATGCGACATGGGTGAAGCTGAAGACTACCAACTGAATTTGGGATTCGGACTCGCCACTTTGGTGTAGAATCCCAGATTACTTTCCATGCAAAAAAGCACAAATTGTTACAACTCTTGATTCTGTGAAATACAGCAGAAATTTACTTGTATTATAGAGTAACATAATAGAAATCTAGGAATCGCAAGCCCAGCTCATTGTCAAAAAGACATTCTAGAAAACCCGAGCTCCAACTATCCCCCAACATTGCTTTGGGGCATAGACATTCACAAACATCATGTGTACCGAGGACAAGCCAAACAACCACATACATCGCAACATCTGTATCGGGAGTAGGGAACATGGCATGATATACCACAAAGGACGAAGCAAAAAAATTATACAGCCATAAGTTTAAAAGCATGGTACTGAAACTGAACTGACAAACAGAATCTTCTTTGAATTTCGGTGATATAACATAGCAACTATAAACGTATTAAATTTAAAATACGTCCACAAAAAGTTACGAATCGGACAAAACAAATTCAATCGCACCTTTATTTATTGGAAGAAATGCCCATTTAAGCTGAATTTCATTTTGCCTCGATTGTTAGAAAGGTGAAACTCGCTATCATGAATTCTAGAATGCAATAACACCTCCGGCGACTTGGTTCAATAGTGGAATTATAGATATCCTTAAATCTACACCAAGAATGTTTGTTTTCGATGTCTCGCGATATTAATATGGCCCAGGCACTTTAGCACCGATAAAGATGGATGGTAATCCGTTTTCAAAAAAGGAATTATCTAAATATCTAAAATATGTCAAGGACGTTTAGATATAAATAGTTCTGTCAAACTAGAAATATTCATCAGAAACTTCAGAATTTCCTGATACTTCAAAAGTCCTTTCAGTCTACTTTTACGCGAGGTGCTCTAACTAGTCAAATGGTGGACAGCAAAATGCATATGGAGACTTTGAATGTGTCATACCGCAGAAAATGAGAGCTAAAATAAAGTTTAAGACTTAAAAGCGGCACAATTTATGTTTTGCTACCATTTTCGCTTAGTTAATGTTGAAAAATAATTCAGAAATATATATGTTTAAAACATTTGACTTTAAGGACATTTCAATGGAGGAATAAAAAATTAAATTGCATTTTTATTTTATTTTTCCATACAATTATTGAGAGAAAATGCTTTATAAAAATTGTATAATTCAGGAATTTGAGTAATTGACTGGAGGCAGATTATTTAGTCTAAAATATATTTTGCGGATTTTTTCCGTTTATATAATTCGAATGCGATTTAAGCATTTCATAGAGCAATTCATGTTTAGTTTACGTTATAGAGTGAAATTGTCATATAACCCGAATTAATGGCAGAGATAGGAAAATAGATCTTAATTGAATGAAAGTCCGAAATTATTTGAAAAGGAACAAATCTATTTTATAATTATTAGTTTTCGAATTTGAATTACTCTGTGTTTCGTAACATATGCACCAAAGTTTCATTTGTTTCTCTCATGAGTTACAGTTTCAATTTAAAGTAAATGCCTGATTGCTAAGTTAAACGAGATTCAAAGCATGCCTACTCAAAGTTTTGACTATGATGGTGATCAAGCATCATGATCAAAACTCGTCCACTTATTCAAAAGACCACTAATTGACTCGCTAGCAAAGTCAACCAAAAGTCTTCAGTATAATACTATTTAATTTACAGCCAAAAAGAAAAAAACAGTGCTCTAAAGCAAAACATTCTCTAATTATTAATGAATAATCAAAGCAAAATACTATAATTTAATAGAATAAAAATGTTTGTAAGGAAAGTTATTTTAATTTGCTGAAAAATTGAATAACTCAAAGACTGCCACACTTATGAGAGAAATTAAATTTGAAATTTAAGTGAGGGCCGGGGAATATAAACCTCGAAACTATAATTTAACTTGGGTTTGCAAACGTTTAAAAAAATCTTGTATTACAATTTTATTTAAAACTTCATACTCATGCAATGCTAGATAACAATCCTGTTTTTATGATATAAAATTCATATTTGATCTAAATTTCAATTTTCGCTAGCAGCAAACTTCAAAGAATTCGCATCTTAATTAAAGACAAATTTTAAAGCATCGCCGAAGTTTAATGATATAGAAGTATAAACCTAGTCACTTGAATAATTACCAATATATTCTTGAACAAAACATAATTGTTATGGACGGTGCATAATCGGATTTTCGTTACTGAAGTTACTATTCGGCCATCTTGTTCAAGTTATTTAAGGACAAACTATTGTCAAAACTTGCAGGTCTATATATTTGGGTATTTTTATTTAATTTGATCATGACTCATTACAAGGCTGCATATGAATTTCGGACCCAATATTTGACTAGAATAGACACCTCCATGTCCCCATATAATGGAGAAATCGCAGTATTTCTGTGTAACTTTCCTGATATGGCAAGAGTTTTCAAACTCAAATCAATTTCAAATGCTATAAAGCAGATGATACACAAGAAATAAAGTAATGTTGAATAGCTCCAAGTCATGCATTTAGGTTTCAGCGCTCATCCATATGCCAAACTTGAATTGTTGCAGAAAATTACCAAAGTGGTTACGACATGAGTAAAAAGCATTTCCGATAATGAAATGCATGTTGATTACTTCCAATTATCTAAATAATTAGTAGCAAAGTTCCACCAGTCAAATACCCTAACTGGCATAAGTCAGGTAAACTGTGGGCTACATAAGATATTAAGTCATGATCATTCTTGACGTGCGATTCACTTGAATCATCATAAAGTTAGACAGGGTTTCTCAGGATGAGTAGTTTTTAGAGCATTATACAGATATTTATGCAGATAATTTTTTTTTTATGTAGAAACATTTTAAAATGCAATTATGCTGATTAGGAAACAGATATCAAAATTGTGTTTCAATCTAGTTTGAAGCTGCCTCTTTCAGCTTCATCAACTCGAGGAATTTTAAATTTACAAAATTAGCAACCTTTGAGAGTAGAATAAATTTTCATTTAATTTTTCATATTTGCAATGTAAATACTGTATTCCGAATGGAAAACAAATCGAAGTGCGAATTTCGAAATTTACTCACGACAGTTTTTCGATGAAAACCAAATGGATGGATTTTCGTTCAAGACAAATGTCGAATTTTATTCCAAAGTTTCACTAATTCTGGATTAACTCTTGTTTGGTGGTAATGGATAATACCTCCATTATATGCAACAAGCAGACAGTAAATGTTATATTCATTTCTGAAACTGATAGTCGGTCATATCATTATAATGCCGCAGCTTCTTCGGAAATTATTCTTACGAAAACGAAAATTACTGCTAAAACATTCCAGTCGACTTATACATTTGAGTTATTGCATAAACTCTTTCTTTAGGAGGGGAAAAAACACTCCAACAATCATAAAAGAAATCCCATAAAATTTAAAGAATGGGAGCAATTAAAAAATGTCTTAACACCCTGTATATTTTTTTAACCTTTGCTTCCTTATGTAGTTGAAAAGTTTGCAAACGTGTTCAAGTAGCTTTGAGCCATTCAAATTAATTATATTTAAAGCTTTATTAGTATGATTCTCTTACGCTATAAAAGTACCAAGTAAACACATTAGCCTGTGAAAATCGCAGGATGCAGCAGAAGAGACTTGCTTTTAACCCGCGGAAATCGCGAGATACGCTTGTTTATTTGTTGCGGGTTTTATGGCACAACAGTCATGTTTAGCTATACTGCGCCAGAAATCACGAGACACGCAGTCACAGGGTTAATATCGTTAAAATGGGAAAACTACTCAGAAAGGGCTAACCATAACCATTGTCCTGGCAATTTTCTTCGTGAAAAAAAATTCTGATTGTATTAACCAGGCACGAGAAGGATCGAGAGCGTGGTTGAATAGCCGTTTGTAATTAAACATCAAGTGTTTAGGAAAGAAATAACTCGTGTTTTGCATGTGCCAGTGGAAATAAACATTTGGGAAAAGTAATACATCGAGAGTATAGAACTTTTCTTGCGAAAGCATCTATTAGGCTAGTACCAATCTATTTCACTGGAGAAGCAATGGAATGGAATATCTTACCCATATGATAGTCGAGATGGTTGGGTTCTATAATATTCAATAGATTCTAGCTAAACATATGCGAGAAGCTCAGTTGTATAAAATAACTATTTCATCGAATGATACATTGTATACATGTTCACATCACAGACGAGAACCCGTGCTTTCAGAATGGTATGGTCGTTGGAATATATATGCAGACAATAAGAACTTCTCATTTCAAATCAAGAAAAATTATTTGCCAACAGAAAAAAACCCTTTCAACTCTGCATGCCAAGCAGAATTGCCCCGAGTAAGTTAAGTTAGATTTGATTTCCCACAACGCCTCAGCAGTGGCAGTCTTTGATCAACTACTGCAGAATAAATAAGTGGGCCAAGATCAAATTGTAGTATTGCAACCTATACAATCGAAAACCTTCATGGCTATCAATCAACAGTACCAACCGTAGGCTTAGGGGTATGGAGTGGCCTTCTGTCGCCAAGAAATTAAATCATCGAACCGAATACACATTACATCTAAAATATCTAATTGGATCTAGAAAATGATAACATTACTTAAGACTAAAACATACCAGGTGTGAAGTTATTGATTTAGTGGAGAAAATTCTCATCCTGTAAGCAAAGGAAACATATCTGGTACAATGATGGCACCATTCGCAAGAGAAGAATATCAAAGAAGAAATCCAAGCGACAACTTCAAGACACAAAGTCAACCATTTTCAATTTCTTGCTTTCGTGTTGATTTGAAATTTATCCCGATTCATTTATGTTCAACGAATTAAAGAGTTGAAAAAAATTGTATTGAAAGTAATGTTCATTCTCGGGTTAATCCAATTAAACGTAACTGTATTAACGACTTTTTATGAAGAGGGTAGAAGGTAAGCGATATTAGTCATTCAGATATCCGTTTTCTGTCAGGAATCTAATCGGAAGATAAACATTCATTTTGGTTCTATAGTGCACAGAACATAAAATTCTTATAGGAAATTAACTCAAAAATCAAATGGAAATTTTATTGTATTGTTCTTCTGAAGAAATTCGTAACTTCGCAGCTCCAAGTCAGAGAGATGCTACATGGTTATTTAAACTTCAGAATATTTTCAAATTTACCATCATTCAAAATAGATCTGTTAAAGAGCACTGAAACATATTAAAGTCCTGCATTTAAAGACATTATTTTGATTTATATAACGTATTATAAGTAATTAAATAAACGCCACCTATTTTCAAAATTCCAGATGGAAATGAAGATTTACAGAATTAAGCTAGCTAGAAACCTAATCCAACAACCAGCGCCAATCTTGAAATAAACCTCTTAATATTCAATATGGAGGTTTCTTGAGTATGGAGACTGCCATCTTACAGACAAACTAATCAAAAATGTCGTAATTTAACTTAAAGTCGTACGCACATGCAATTATATCATAACTCTCACAACTCAACATATTTGAAGTCTAGAAACATGTTACTACTTGTAATTTCTGCTGCATCAAAATAGCATCGCAATGAAAACCAGCTATCAGCGAAACCAAGGAAGATTCCACTGAATTTAGATTAAAAACACAGCCTTCTAACCAAGTCTAATTCCTTAAATTATATGCAGTGAAAATTCAAAAACGTACGACTTGGAAATGAGTATTGAAATGAGTCAAAATAAAATATCGGAAGGAAATGCATTCCTTTCCGGATAAGTAAGCAAAGGAATTTTTGCTAGCTGTTTTACAGTCCAAAACACTCAAATTCACGTTTGAGGCAGTATTTGATGATTCACATGAAACTTATTTTTTAATTCAAGGGTCTGATAATAGTTCTACTGAAAGGGTTCCAAGTCTAAAAGTATGTTAGAATTTCTTCTCAACTTCCTACATTATTCAATACAAGAGGCATTTGAAAAAACGAATTTTGAGAGTTTTCGATATGCAATATATTTTAGCTATATTAAAACAGTACTAAAAGCCTTACAGTGAAAACTTGAATCATAATCAAATTCGAGACGAAGAAAAGAAAAATCAGAAATTACATGTACTTATTTATAACTTATAGAAAATCATTACATTTGTCTTGTTTGAGACAAAATTAACACGTTTTAGGTTATATGCTACTGTTGCGAGAGATGCGAAATCGTTCTGATCTCAAAGACTGTTACTCAAACTGATAGCCATTTAATACCATCAAATATAGCGTCAGACTTTTCTAAAGTAATTAGAAAAGTTTATAACTTCCGAGGCAATTTTGGATTTTATTCTTGGCCGGAAGCATTAGAAATTTACTAAGCTGCAGTGACTGGAAACGATTCTTCTGTCTTTTGGCTTAAAAGAAGGATTCGCATTTTGAGAAATACGAAAGAGGAATTGTTAAATATCAGCTAAAAGTCTTTTAAAGTGCCAAGATTTTGAATTCATTATCTGTAAAGATATTCGTTGTTTGACTTTCTGATCGATATTTATTTTTTGTTCTTAGTGTTCGATTTTTTGTTTTAACAAAGATTTTCGGCATTTATTATATTTATGCAAATTGATTAAAATTGTATTTAAACTTGTCAAACTATTTGAATAATTGAAATATTTCTTTGCGAAATTTACAGTTTCTGATGCAAATAATGTTTAAAACGATTGACAAATTTTAGCTGATAATCGCATCCAGCAGTTGCACAGAATACTTCAGACAGTTTCCCAAGATGCTGCAGAAATCTTAAGTTAAACTTGTTCACCTTGAGTTCCCCCACCCATCCTGAAACATTCTAAACGATTCTTGCATTTCCCTATCTTACACCAGCCGGCTGGCAACCCAAATCCCGTTTCCCATCCCGTCTAGCCCGCTGTTTTAACTCTATAAAGGTTGATTATGTTTTATCCATATGCTTGATGAAAACTGGTCCTACTACTAAAACCTTTTCAACCATTCTCTCAAGGTGCGCGCAACTAATACCCTTTGCCCGAGAGTCACCATAAGCTCTAAAAATCAATATTTGAGCGGACTGTCCGAGTAAGTGAAAATACAGTTCCTTAAACCCCAACAGCGATCTCCCATTATTGTAGATGTGGAAACTGAAGTCGAATGAGCAAGGACTAGAGAAGTTCTGTCAACTCTACGGATTCCTCGATACAAGAGTTCAACGTTAATCTTTCAGCAGACTCGGGAAAACAGTCTGAAGGATCTGTAATTTTAAGTTCGGCGTTTAAGATACCTCGACTTTTAAAAAGTACTGTATTAAAATTGAATATTTGTAGTTTAGATATAGGATGCTTTATTCAATTCGTTCCATGAGTAAGAAGTTAAGCGCATCCTTTGAGGAAATCATTAAACTATAGGAGTGAAATACACAGATAAATCTGTGCTTGTCGCATATTTGCTCCCTAAGGGAAGATAATTTCAAATGTCGTTGTTGACAGGACAGTTGCACAGGTCCACAGAAAATAAACAAGTACCAATAATTGTATCGCTACACAAATGCCGATAAAGGGCAAGCAACATCCTATAAATAATATACCTTAACCTGTCCTCCAGTACTGCACATGTCTGCATATCGTAGTGAATTCTATTCAACAAATCTCATTTGATGTTCCATCCTCGAAAGATTAAATATTAAACAATGCTAACTCGTCAAATCATCCACACATTTTCTGCAGATTCAAATGAAATGTACCATTCTTCAGACTGACGAAATGCATCTAGTATATTTAGATAAAAGGGCAGATCGTGATTTTAAGCATATGTCTTCCCAAGAGAATTTCTTTCATATTTTGCTCTCATTCGAGATAATACGCTCATCTCCGCTGAATTCACAAATGTTGCGTTTTTGGATTAATAGAATATTTATATAGAAGCTATATGATGCTATTGGGGACAGAATGCAATTTGATATTAACCGAATGATTTAATTGCATCAATTGTAATTTAAACAATGCTGCACAGATAATTCATTTGGCAATTTTATCAACTATTGTTTGATAAACATTTTAAAAATGTTTAGTGCATATTACTATTTACTTCCGTATTCATAAGAGTTACAAGAAATGGGTTTGGAGAAATCTAGTAACTGAAGAATTCTTCCGTTATAGATTTGCATTTGATTAAGTCTATAAAATGCGAGACGTCTGGGTGATGTTTCTGTAGTTTAAAGTTCATTTTCCATACTAAAATTCGAGTTCAAAATTAAAATTCTAAAACTGTATTTCGAACTTATACCGTTTTATGAAAATCCTATTTTTCCTTGGCAATGCCTATTGGTAAACTACAAGACAACACTAACAAATGACATTGCTGAACGTAAATGTTACGACAAGACTATCATAATAGGAAATTCCCAAAATGTAAATTTTGGAAATGCGAATTATTTCCCAAGACGATAGGAGGAAAATGAACCAAATTGTAATAAAGTAGACGAATCCAATCTTAAAAAGAAAATCGGATCAATAGAAAACCCATTGCTTTCTAAAAAAGATACCGGAAATGTTCACAAGTTTCTGACCAAAATAGAAGCAAATCTGTATACAAATAACTCATTCAGAAAAATACTATAGAATTTACCAAAAATAATGCAAGATACAAGGCAATTAATAAAATTCAGGGTTTAAGGTATACAAATTACATTTTATAGAATCGAAAGTGATAGGCTATTTAAAATTATGTTTATAGAATTTTTTATAATATAGAATGCGAGGATACGAATTAAGGCTTAGAAAAAATTGCCAGGCAGGCATATCCGACATAAACTTCACATACGACAGGTGAATCCACTACTAGGTCGGAAATTGATATTTCACATTGCAATTAGTGTAGTCAGAACAAGTTTCATTACAATGCAAATTCCCTAAATCCAAATTAACAAGGGACAAAGAATTAAACTTACTACGCTATTTTTTTTTAATTTAAAACCAACACCGGTCGGTCTATCCGAAAGGGTGTAAGGCTTGGAACATGCCATTGGGGCTTACTAGGCCATGAAAAACGTCCCAAATTAATGAGCCAGATGAGGAAATTAAATCACAAACATAATAAATGACAAAGTTACCAAAAGTATATGGCAACACCACCATTCATCTAACAGTGAACACTTATCCTTTTTGCAAAAGTCTAGACTAAAATGAAGATTTACTTTGGACTTTAATATATATGTGTTCTGACATTGCCGTGTTCGAATGCAAATATTTTTTCTCAGGAACTTCATTCGAGATACGGAAAAGCCTAAATAATCCCTCATCCAGTTTTATAATTTAAAAACTCAATACAATACTACTCGGGATATTCCTGTCCTACGATTTTAATAACACTATAATACCTAGGCCAAGCAGAGGGTGTTCAGGCAGAATGCTTATTCACAACACAAACTACACCACAGCTTCAAACTCCAGCACCTCTTCACTTATAACTCAAATATCCACCATAAATACCTTTCTTTTTGAATGCATTTTTTCAACACACTCACTCTAAATACTAAAACAATTATCCAATTGGAGGACCAAATAATTTTCTAACATCCTCCATCAACCATACGAAACTAACTAAAAAAAATTTTCCATCTGAAAAGGCGTTAAAACATAACGTATTTAAAGTGATCTAGGCCCACATACTTCGCTTTATTTTCTTTAATTTCGGACCACCAGTCCCCAAAATGAGACTGCCATCAATCCTATATGGTCCTATTGCAATTTCTAAACCACTTGTGATTTAAAATTTCCCATGGAAGTCTAACGAGTAATAGACTGGTGTACCAGTTTTCCTACATTTGATGTATTAACTAAGACAATGTTACTGCCTGATGTATGAAGAACTCTATACACATTTTATATGTATCCCTTTATTACGCCTTGAATATGTTTGTTGACTGTAATCCAATCTTTAATAGTATTTTTTTAACTAAAGTAAATTGTGAAACTCCAAAAATCTAAACTCATTGAGCTAATAGAAGTTACTAGGAAAATCTTTTTGAAAGCAATCTCTTAAAGCCATGAAAGCTTTGACGTAACTATATTAAACTAGAAAATGAAGTTAATCATTGAGCAGACAAAGCTGAATCATCGCCAATAGCCTAAAGAAACCATATAGTGAATTTATCTCACACATAGACATTGGAATAGAACTGATAAAACATGCTTACAGAATGCTCGGCTTTGCTACCAATGGTCTTGACCCTTTCACTCGCCATTTTTACTTAAACTTATTAAGTAATTAATGATGCAAGAATCGGATAGTTTCATTTGTTGAAACGATCCAAAAGTTATCTTCAAGGCTGAAGCGAAATTATGAATTTCAGCAATCCGTTTCACTCTAAGAAAGATGAGAAGATAGAAAGGGGAAAAATTATGCTAAGAATAGAAACCAGTTCGAACGCATACTGGTTGAAGAACATGGATTTCAATTAGGTAAACTTGATGCATGGTTTTAACCGATAAAGAATTTAACCTGCTAGCAAGAGCAGAAGACGAAGTGGCAATTCAAGTATGTCTCGGAGAAAGCGTTTAAATTCGTGTAGCAAGCGTAAACTACTCATCGAAAATATTGGACAAGAATTTACAAGTGTGCCTATATATATAGCAAGCCTTTTATAGCGTCAGTAACTTGTAAACTACGGACATTTTAACTCCATGAAAAAGTAGAGATCTTCAATTGTTTATTATCTTCTGATTACGTAATAAATGAGGCCAGTTCCTTTTATTTATCAAGAGGATAACCAAAAGTAACAATTCTATTGACTGCTTGATTAGAATGCACATTAGTCTTTACACGTATTTAAAATGAATATTGATTAGTGAATGAACTCTCTCCTCCTATACAACCTTAATCTTTCTCCTGTACATGAGGCGTTTCATTTAGGAAATTTAAAAGCAGCCAAGTAAATTTACAAACTGCATTGGAGAAAGCATGCGATGGAGCGATTCTAAAGTTTGACTTACCAATATAAGGAGAAACCAATTTTTTCCAAAATATAATTTCGCTCATAAAATAGCCAATTCTGTGCAACAAGTGATCAGTAGCTTGTTAGAAACCTGGACGTTTTATGCTAGCAATATAATATATGCTTTTTGACTTCTCAGGCCATCGATTTAATTTCATAAAATTGCATGTAATCCGATATTCTGACTTCAAGGACGATTAGATATTGTAAGCACTCTTCATAAACTGGAAAAATCCATTGGAAATTATTCCAACAAACTGAAAAAAAATCATTGGTTTTTGTGGGGTTTCATGGCAAAAGAGCTTGTTTGCAGACTATGATGCGACAAACAGGTATCTGTTAAGGTAAATTCTGAAAAATATTATTTGAATATTACATTGAATGTCCAATAAGACGAGTCGGGAGATCACCGACAAATTGAAAGTTAAGTCGGAGAAGTCATGGCAAAAAGTTCGATTTTAAACAAGGGAAAGAAAACTCAAAGATTTTTAAAAAAGTAAAAAGAAAATGTGGTTGTCTACCATGAAATATTGGAAGAGTCGCTACTGTCGTTTGGAAGTGTTGCAAACGATGAGCAGTAAAAGCATGACATTCGATCAGAATATGGAGAACTGTAATAGCACTGTTACAGTGTAGGCAAATAAGCATTTGATCACCAAGCATTAAAAAAATCTTTGGGAATCGGATTATTCCAAATTTCAAAAAAAAATCTCTTACTGCTGTCTAGCTGAGGTACTTTGACAAAATGCATAAGGTTAGATCCAAAATACAGATGGAGCCTTAGGATGCGTCATTTTACGCAACATGATTAAAAATCCCGAGATATAAATTTTATTAAACCTAACACCACGCAGTAATTTGTATTTGCATCATTAATTTCGCTTTTGAATGATTTAATAACATATTTTAACAGTTTTGATCGACTTGAATGGAAGCTTTCTTTCGTAAAGTAACAATTTACTTTTTCGCGTACCAAGTATTCAAATAGAACGTACTGCAAATGAAAAATTCGATCACGAGATTTTCATGAACCTCAGCATATCTATTTGTTGGTTTGGACATTAACTCAAAATCGCATAGAATTCGGTAATTCTCGATATTGAAAATGCAGATATCTATGAAATTTAAGAAATGTGTCACGGGAACTTGTTTATGATGTTAATTTTCCATCCATGCGCATTTGGACATGTAAAAGCTACCTGAATTAAATTTCGCTCATGGCTTCATTGAGAAGTTTGGGCCAAACCAAAGATCTGATCGTCACTTGGTTTGTATATTAACTTGCAGTGAAAACAACCAAAAAGGAATTGTGTGCGGTTTTTTCATCTAAAACTGTAGATCTATATCAAATTTTTGACACAGCCGGTATGAAAGACCAATATACATTTTCCGTTTTCTTTAAAATTTAATACAAGACGAGACATTGCGATAGTATGAGCATAGAGCATTCTTTTTGGCTTTAATTATATTCTTTAAATTGGAAACAGTTTTTCCTTCTTGCACTTATTTATGGGTTTATGCAACAATTGTTCTATCGTCCATCGCGAAATATTGGGGAATATTCAAGAATTCATTCGAAATCCTTTATGGACATATTTGCTTTAATTTTTAAGTTAGAATAATCTTCGAGCGTTATCTGATATGCATCGAGTCCGAGAATTTATTTTAATTTCTTCCAAATTATTCATTTCCAATTTAGATTAAAGATCAAAGTTGTTGCTTATGCAAACCCCCATCACAAATAGATGTCAGATTAGTTGGGACCATTTCTTTCCAGAGTTTAATAAAAGCATGAAGTATTCATGCATGAATAGAGCCACTCTTTAACGGAGTTTTCAAAAAATTTTTAGATTGGCAGATTTTCCTGTTCATGGAATATGCATTTAAACTACATTTGTTTAGAATTTCTCTTTAAAAACTCGCTGGTTTATTTAAATTGGTCTTGCAAGATCCTTTCTCAAGTTTTGATCATGATGGTGATCAAGCATCATATCAAAACTTTTCGGGATCTACAGAAGGCTCCGATCGACTCGCTAGCAAAGCCAATCAAGATCCTTCTGCTCAATACTGTCAACTAAATGAAATTAGTTTAAATTATCAGTTAAAAGGAAAAATTGTGTATTAACCATAATTGATAAAACATCTTTAATACTTTAATATTAAACTTGGGTTGTATTAACCTTAAATGAACGACTCGAAATACAGATTAACTTCAAAAAAAGAACTGGTCTCAAACAGCTAGCTATTTTCATTGGAGGTTCGAATTCAATGTTAAATGCAGCAATCGGATGCCCGAGGCCAATTAATCTAATACGCGACTTCGATTGTCTGTTGTCTGAAGCAACGGAGACTGGCATTCGCGTAAAGAAAGTTCGTACAAATTAAAGCACAATGCGGGTATATTAATTGCTTCAGAATAACGGAGAAAAGGACTGTCTAGAACGAGAGAAGCCAACTCGTGTGTCATCTTTCAGATAAACTTCGGTGTTAAATGCTATTTAATGTCATTCTTCACAATGCATGAGAATTTAAAGATTAATATTTCTGAGCTCTATATTTATACCGAATTAAAATTTAATGTTTCTTACGATACTCCTAGAAATCGCTGGTCTCGCCAACTATTAATTGTTTCAAACAACGCTAGTCTAGAAAAATAGAAAAATGTTGAGTTAGCAATGTACACGCGCTTTAAAATTACTGCTTATTTATATTGTTGCGATTTAAATGCGATATAGGATGCAGATTCTAAGTATTTACGATACCAAATTTATGTTTAAAGTTTAAGTCGCGTTTTCTTCAATTGGAAAGATGAATTCAAGATGAACCGAGCAGATGAATTATTCAATAATTTAAGTTTAGCTATGAATACCGAACGTATAAGAGATTTCAAAATTTAATTGAAAAGGAAAATTATATCGAATCAAAATTGCAATTTCCTTGTTTTCCGAACACATTTTTTATCACAGGAAACTCATAAATATGCTAAATTTCTTTTATTTTGGTTATTATCGAAATATCCTTTAAAAATAACAATTTAATATTATCACTCCGCGCAATCGTGTAATAAACAGATTACTCTAGATTTGAATATGCGAGATTCGATTTTTTTCCTTCTTCCCATTCGTCCATGACCCATTGGAAGGCTCCATCTATATTTCGGATCCAATATACGCCTATGTAAATTACTCTCACTAACTACGACAGGAAAATTTATCCGCAATTGAAGAATCATCCTTTTGCTGTCCAACATTCTAATGCAAGAATCTGCAAACTCAAAACAGATTGAAATGCTTTGTAATAGTCTATCCCCACAAGTAACGCAATTCTAATGAGGTGTACCTCACCTTTATACTCACTTTCCTTCTATTACTTTTAACTCACTTTCCTTTATGCTAGACTTAAATTATTTGAGGATAATTCACGTTTACAAATTATTTATGCTGTTGTGACCGTCTACCTCATTACAAGGCTAGAGATGAGAGTTTGCTAAATACGCACCTAGCTTTACTCTACAATGCATGCTCAACTCTTCAGATCTGCTAGGTCTATTCTCACAGTAAAAATTTGACAATGTGACATGAAGAAATAAACAGTATAAATTCTTTTAGAAACCAACTATTTAAGCAAAGACCGACTGCATTAAAATGATTCATCACTACTCGATTTAAATTGCGATATAAAAATACGAAGCAAGTAAACTTATTCATAACACAATTCTCAAAATTGTGTGAAAGTCGTCAACATTTTGTTCAAGTTGACAATATATGAAGTCGAGCAAGATGAAAATCGCTTGCATTTGCATTCACTTAGGAATGAAATGTAAACGGATTTGGAAAGACGAAAGTTTGAACTACAAGAAAACGTCAAAAAATAATTTTCACCAAATTGGTCAAAAATCAGTGTTTTCAACGTAGGCAGTCACCTTAAAGTAAAGAATTTTTTCAAAAACTCCCATCTCTTTTAACTTAGTATGCATTTAAAGAGTCTCTCTTGCTGTTAAGAAATATTCTGGGGACGAAAAATGCAGAAAAAGGTAGTATTTTCTTCACAGCACTCTTAAAAACACCTTCCAGAATTATTTATTTTAGAAGACGGGAAAAGTATTTTATGTTGGTTAAAAAAATGGATGGATAAAAAAGGTTGATTTTTAGACATGCTGTGGAAAGTGTATAAAAACTACTTATAACCAAAGTGGAAAAAGACTTTGGCTGAGTATGAGAGCTTATCTGATTCCAAGAATTTTATAAAAAATATTTGAAAGATTCTTGAATGAATAATGAAGCAACAGAATAATAAAATCTAGAACTATGAAAATGTTCCATAAGAAAGTGTCAATTTTTTTATTAAAATTGATTTAGAAGTCGAAAGAAATTAAATGAATCTTTTAAGGAATTAAATTCTTATATTTCTTTCAATACAAAATATTTTTTAAACACATATCGCTCCACGTTATTACTTTATAATTTTTAATATATAGAATCTACCTTACATTTAATATGTAGAAAACTTATCTTCCTTATTATGTATTTCTCTTCTCGAAAACAAACTTGTTAAAATGTTGATATTTTTATTCATTAAATAAAATATGCACCGTTATGTAAAAATGTTCAATTTGTGCTAAAATATCCCAGATAGCAATTTTAGTTTGCAGCAAGCTTGCCACAAATTTGTCATGACAAGAGTGCAAGTTTGCCACAAATTTGTCATGACAAGTGTGCAAGCTTGCAGTAAGCTTGCAGCAAGTTAACGAAAGCTCCGAAGTCACCATGAAACGAACTTGCAGCAAGTTTGCCGTGTCAAACTCATTGCAAATTATAGCAAAAACAGAACACGAACACAACCCAGGATAGAACTCGCGACCTCCCGGTTCCGAAGCGGGGACGCTAACCGTTGAGCCAGCTGAACTCTGAGAGGAGAGGATAGATTTCGCTAAAAGATCGTTCGATGCGATTCGTATACGATTTATTTTAAACTATTTTCTGGTTTTCATTAATTTTTTGAGTTGAGAATACGATTTGAAGTCAAAGAGAGAGCGATTTTCGCTAATAACTACGTTTTGCTAGTAGAATAAATTATGAAATTAGAGTTCAAAAGTAATTACTTTAAAATGGGACAAAATGTCTAGTTATTATTTTTCAACAAACACCGACTGTTTTTTCGATTTAATTTTGTTTATAAACGTTAAAATTTCAAAAAAAAAAGAAAAAGGCGATATAGTTTTCTTTAAAGTGAGAGTGATATATTTAGTAAAAAGATGGAAAATGCTTCAAAAATTTTTTTTATAAAAAAGTTATTTTTTTCACAAATTATCATTGATTTATTGAATTAATAAAAAAGAATTACGGTCTAGGAGATGCTATTAAATATCCGATGTTTTTTAAAACAGAGACAAAGATAATTATCTCTTTATTGTGCTATCTTCGCAGGAAGCTTGTTTTGCATACTTGCTGCAAGTTTGATTTGCAAAGAGGTGGCGCTACTTGTCACATCGAACTTGCTACAAGTTCGATTCAAGTTTGACGCGTCAAATTTTGCCATGACAAGTCAAAATCAAACTTGCTGCAAACTTACGTGCTATCTGGGATGTACTCGAAGAATTTTCTTTTGTTTAAAATGTTTTGAAAGAACTTTTTTAAGCAACTGTCTTTTGGAAAACAACAGTGCAGTAAAATGCTGAAAAGGATGCAAATTATATTCTTGCATTTCAGATGAGAGATATAATTTTCAGAAAGCAGAATGAAGTAAAATGTATTTAATCTCTTGTTAACACTTTTAATTCAATGAGTTGACTCTTGTGCGTCAATAAAAATGTCTTATTTTTATTCCATTCGTGTTTTTATAATCTCTTTAATATTATAAAAAGATGCATTCTTTGATGACTAGGTCCAGTTCATTTAGATCCTATTTTCTTCCTACTTATACTACATGAAAACGAATACTAAGAATGAATGGGATGAATGCTATGAATAAATGAAAACTACTAAATATATATTAAAAATAGTGAATATGGAGTTTTAAAATTTAAACTTTCTCTCATTCAAACCACTTACATGAACATTTGAGAATTTTTTTAACACTATTTGTGATTTAGCATTAAATTAGCATTTTTAAATTAAAATATATCATTTGATATATTTACTCATTATGGTAAAGCCTTAATATTACCTGGAATTGTAGGTGAATTTAGAAAATACTTTAGCGTTGTTTGCAAGGCATCCGCGTTTCAAATTCACTACTCGAAGGAATGTAAAAATACTTAAAATCGGTCATATATTTGATTGCCACCTTTTTTCGGTCTTCGAGTTCACTACTTTAAAATAATTTCTAAGGATTTATATCTTATAATGCAAAATTTGCCACCAGTTGTTCAGTGAGTTTAGGCATAGCACGGCTGTAAACAAGAATAGGTTCAGAAAGTTAAGATTTATCTAATCTGGCTGGGGTCTTAAACGGTAATATTAAAATGCTTGTAGAATGGCCGCTACGGTCAGTCTACCTGATGGAGGTTTTCCTCACAGCGTAACACAAATGAGGACCATTTTCCCTTGAAAGTCACCCAGAAAGAAGAATCTACCTTTATATATATGAATAGCAACTAAAGTTAGACTTTTACCTCAAACGCTACCTTCGATGCTCCAGGTTCTCTGAGATACATACTTATTTCTTTTCCCCATGAGTCCTTATTGATGAAATTGGCTCGATATACCCTAAGTAAGATTCAAATCAAAACCGAAGTAAAGAAGTCTTTTCACACAAGAGACTATTTGTAATGTAAAAATTAAATTTGCAAAAATGTAGAATTATAATTATTTCTATAATATCTTCCCAGTTATTATATTTGAAAATATGTATTTATGAGATGTTTTCACCGACTGTGTAACTTCATTCAATCAATTCTGGACTTTGAAATCATTTTCTCCTATTTTTAGACAACTCACTCATTAGTTAAACTAGTTCAATTCAAATAAGGATAATAATTTGAATTGAACTCAAAATTCAAAACAAATTGTTTGCATGTGAAGTTTAAAGAAATGCGATACTTGCATGTAAACGAATCTCGAAGAAACTTATTACTGATGCCCCATCTTTTGATCTTCAGTTTGGAACAGGCATTTCAACTACTTTTAAAACCGAATTTTGAAGTATGTTTGCGCTTATTTAGTTATTTCACTAGAAGATTTGTGCCCGTCTAAGACGGGATTTTAGCTTCCCAACAATATCTCAGATCTGATTGTCACAGATTTATTAAGGAAAGTGGTAGAAGAAAATCTCATGCACATTGGCAGAGTGTTAAGAAATAAAAAAAGCATGAAAAACAGAAATGGTGAATCAATTGACACTAACTTTAGTTTTAAAAAATAGGTACTTTTCCGTTAGCCGGGCGTAACCGAAAAACCGCCAAATAATGTAGAATTCCGCCACAATTGGCGACATTCGCTTGGCGACTTGGCTGGCGTTTGGTTCATGGCGACTTGACTCACGTTTGGTTCACAATTGGCGACATTTGCGCCCTGTCATTCGCTTCGCTTGGCGACTTGGCTCGCGTTTGGTTCACAATTGGAGACATTTGCGCCCGGTTAATGGAAAAGTACCGAAAAATATATAAATTTTCAATTCAGATATTAAGTATGAAAAAGAAATAATTTTTTTAAAAACTCAAACGAAAGTAAAGATCTCCCAGAAGTGGAAAAATAAATTAATTGTTAAGGAGTTCCACGTCCAAGAATCAACATAAAATAAAAAATAAAATAAACTGCTGAACTTAGCGGGGGAAAAAACCTGTAAAACTCTTATTTCATATTAAATCATCAATTTGTAGACACACAGTAGATAATGACTTAGACCAATGGGGCAATTTAGCAAAAAGAGGGGAAAAATACACAATATAAACAAATAAAAAGATGCTGGAAGGTTTTGGAAAAAAAATACCTCCTTTTTAATATCTTCATCGATGAAATCAATGAAGCAACATAAAAGAAAAAAGAAAAGAAATTGCTTAACTCATCTAAAAAAACCCACTTCAAATACGTCCCGCTGGATAAGTTGAATATCCTATAATTTAGCAAAAAGATTCTTATTTTCCAAACACACAGACAGAAAGAGTAAACACAAAATAAGCAAAGAAAAAAATGCTAAAAGATTATATTAGGAAAAAAATGATTTCTGGTATAAATCTTATTTGATATTAAATACGAGTCAATGAAACCACATAAAATAAAAAGAAGAAAAGAAACTGCTAAAGCAGCTGAAAAACATATCATAACTTCTATTTCATATTAAATCATCACAAAAAAGAATCAAAACAGTATCCTGTGCTTATGCTAATTTGTAGACAGACTGTCTGTTCTGAATGTCTGGCACGTAGCCAAACTACCACGTGAGCGTTACAGAAGATTTGGGCTTTTATAATATAAATTCCTTTCGTATTTTTGCGACACTCTCCGAAACTAAGACATATTTCATGTGGGGAGGAGCTTTTGAAACTTAAAAATATTTACTCCTTTTAAAATGTAGCAGTTTAACTTCAAATTTTATTTTTTAGAAATAAGTAAATGTACAAGTTAAGATGAAATATTTTTGCTTTGAAATTTCAAGCATTTTATCGACAGAGGATGTAAACAGATAAGTGTTCAGATGTTACCTTGTTACCAGTTTAGACCTTACCTTGTTATTTTTCCATTGCTAACAGCAATACACGAACTTTCCTTCTAGTACAGATGATTTTTTGGCATTAAAATGTATCTATATAAAAATCAATGTAGGTTAACTAATTTAACAGTATGCATATTTTATTATTTTTTTCATAAATTATTGCTTTGGTATTTGTTAAAAAGTGGCATGCAAAATAAAAGAATTAGCTTGAAATTTATTTTAAAATCGTTTAATAGTAAAATTGTGCCTGAAAAAGTTTTGTTGCTTAGAACCATTATAGATTTATTAGATTGTCTTTTGATTTAATATATCTTTGGAAAAATCTTTACTACATTATAAATTTATTAATTTTTATAATCATATGTCTTCTGAAACTCCGTCAGAAACGAAATCCTTATTTTATCAAGAACTAGCAGTGTATCCGGCGTTGCCCGGTCTTTTCAGGTCAAAATCTTTTGGAAGACAGGAAATTGAACACTATTTTATATAAAACATAATATTTATTAATGTCACTTTATTACAGGAATATTCCTCAATTTTTATGCAATGATTTATAAGTTAATAATGCAAAATGTTTCTTTCATTTATCATATATCATAGTATACAGTATGATTACTATTAAACTCCGAAGGTAAACAAATGTATGTGAGGATATCTTCTCACGAACCTCTGAACGCAGAAGCGCGAGAAAGTACCAAAATACGGGAAATATCCAATGAAACCATTTTGACCATTTAAATTCCAAAATTTCAGTTAGTTAAAAGGAAAATAAATAAAAAAGGCAAAATGAATGAATGTACCTTGATGCATCATTTTTGTTTAAAAGGTTTTATTTTTTCTTTTTTAGCGAACTTCTGAGTTTTGATTTATAAACATCGGAAAAAATCGTTCTCTTCCATTTTTTGTTTCTGCTTGTCTTGTCTGGTATCGTGGTGTCAGCCGTCTTTTATTCGGATTATCAAAATTAAAAGAATACTCGTACTAATTCATTAGGTAGGCATGATTCAACAATGTACTAAAGTATCGATGCATAGGCGTCAATCGTCACTATTTCTTTCTTTAATACCAGTCCTTACAATCTTAAAGTAGTATTCTAACATTTACTTATTATTATTGGATTGTACTAAAGGCCGATGAGATAAGTTCATTTCTTTTTTATTTATGCTGATCATTATATTCTCGCTTCACGGACGAGTTGGATGTTTCCTTGAATCAAGGCAACAGCGTTAATTCGAAGCGGAGCAAAAAATAAACAGTTTTTAAGTTTTTTTTTGCTGATTGCTTTTAATCCAATTTTCATAATTAGTTTTGATTTGAGTGTTTTTAAACAAAACATAATTCATTTGAATTTTTGTGAAGTTATATGTTTATATTTAGAGTTTTTAACTGTTTAAATGCTTCCGATATTTTGTCTATTCTTTCTGTAAAGTTACGTATCAAAAGATGAGATTTTTAACCTCAGTATTACTTTTGGTTGTGATTTTACTAATTATACATTGATTTGAAAGAAGTTTAAGTATTTCTTTCTCCTCAAGCTGGGAGCGAAAGGGTCTTGAAAGCTGCAAGGTTATAATTACTATTTTTGCCTTGTTTTATATATGAAAATATATTTATCCCGAGCACCTCTGGGTTACCTCCTTCCCTCCGTACTAAAGTCAGACAAAAAGTAATTCAGGAATCGGTTAGACCATACATTTCGCCATGGAAAGGTATAATATTTTTTTTAGAAATAACGATTTTTTGTATTGTTTTCGATTTTTTAAAAATAAGTCTATTTTGCTGCGTTTTCGCTGACGAAATGTTTAAACCGATCTTTTCTCCTTATTTTTTGGGGAGAGAATGTTGGGCATGTGTCACGTGACCTCACTTCTTCTCTCCGCCAGGGAATGACGCATTATTCGAGATAACCCGGGCAACGACGGGACACGCAGCATGTTACATATATTTCTGGAATAGTCAGCCAATGTTTTAGGGCATTTTATTATTTTAAGAACCCACGATATAAAACTTTCAAACCAATAGGTTCATTTGTTAAATGTCTCTCAATGACTCACCTCCACCGAACCCAGAAATGTGAGAGATGCGGCCCATTTCTTAATAAAGTAATTTTGTTGTTGCTGTTAAACAACGTGGAAGTCATTTATTTTTAACTACAATTTCAACAATTAAAGTGTCTAAAGCAACTGATGAACATGTTTCGCCAAAATTACTCCAGCCGTTCTTAATAAACATTTCTACATATCTTATAGGTAGTTATCAGCCTAAAGGTTTTATTAAAATATATTTAACCCCTCTATATTATTAGTTCGACACACTGAAGTCTGTGAGTTGAGTTTCATTTCTATCTGTCCATCTTTTACGTGTTTTTCGGAAACATTGCCCCAATCTACACTGAAAGACTAGGTTAGATCTTATTTTCCCGAACAGTACTTCATGACGGTTAATGAGAAACATGCGTACCAAGTTTCATCAAAATCGCTCTAGCAGTATCGAGTTTCGTGTCAAGCGGCCTATGTCCTTGTTCCACTCTTTCTCAGGGATGAGCATTTATTTACTCCTAAAGTTCGTTTATTTGGCCTATGATAAACATATATCAAGTTTCCTCAAATTGCCCCAGCCGTATCAAATTTCATTTCAATTGTCCCTTTGCTACATATATTTAATGGTGTAAGCCCCACCCTAAACTCAGAGATTAAGTTGGCATTTATTTACCCCTATATTATTTGTAATTGGCAAATTAGAAGTATATGTGCTAAAAATCATTAAAATCGTGCTAGCTCTATACAACTGCATGTCAATCAGCTCAAGGGTTAACAAGTATTTCGACGATTTCGCCCCACCCTACTCTGAGGAATTAGATTAGAGTTTATTTACCCCTGCATTTCTTTTAGTCAATCTGTGAGAAACATATGTATACTAAGTCCTCAAAACTGCCACAGCCGTGTGAATTTCCCTATCAATCGGCCCATTTGTTAGATGTATTTAAACAACTTTACCCACACCCTACTTTCAGGGAATGGGTTATCATTTATTTGCACATAGAGTATTTTTAATCAGTCACTGAGAAACATATGTACCGAATTACATCCAAATCGTTCTATCTATATCCAACAGCATGTCAATCACCCCAACAGTTTACATGTATTTTGAAGATTTTACTCCACCCTTTTCTGAGGAATTGCATTAGCCTTTATTTACCCAGACACTACTTTCAGTCTGCCTATGAGGACATACATTTACCAGTAACAACAAATTTGTCCCAACTTATCAAATTTCATGCCTACCAAAGCTATGCCACACACTACCCGGACGGATTGGATTAGCGTTTATTTACCCTTATAGTATTTTTAGTTGGTTAATTAGAAGTATGGGTAGCAAATTTCACCAAAATCGCCCAAGCCACCGAAATCATCAAGCGTGTCAATCGGCCTTTTTGTTACATATATTTTGAAGACTATCACTTAGCCTGAGAAAATGGGTTAGGGCATATTTACCCCTATAATATTTCAAGTCGGCTAATGAGAAACAAGTTTCATCAAAATCGCCAATCATTAGAGTGGGTCGTTTTAACTTTTTTCTACTTTTTCAAGGGGCACAGCGATAAAAAGGGGCCAAATGCACTCAAATTAAGACATTTAACCCTCTGAGCGTTTCACACGTATTTCTACGTCGACCTTGGACTATCCCATAAGCGGATAACACGCATTTCAACGTGTGGTCAGAGATACGCCGAAAGCGGTCAGCCCGGAAATATACGTCTCTTGTGAACTGTCTCTAAAGCGAGATGAACGTATTTTTTCCGAATTTCTTCCCCCTTCCGTGGTTTGACATTTTGATTGATTAGCTGGGTAGGGTAGCGGTCGACACAATGAGTGCTGATAAGAATGTACTTACTGCAAATTAGAGATACCACAGGATCCAAGACCCCACACCCCTATAGCTTGGGGCATTTTAACGCTATCTGCATTGAGGTCTTCTTTCAAAAAGAAGGTCAGTTTTGGATTTTTTTTTTCTAGTTGTGTGTGTCCGAATTTGGATTCTGTATAAGTCCGGTTTAATATTTGTCAGCCTGGATTGAAATTGTATTATGTTTCAAGCGTTTTCCCTGTAATACACTTATGTTATATAAGATTTTATTTCAATGCATCAATGTTTTAATCGAATTGTTAAGTAAAATAGATTTTGTTGCCCAATCTCTTTCAATACCCCATTCAAGCATAGAAAAATTTGAGAAGCCTGGGGTGATAAGAAAAGAGGGGGGTTGTTTATTTCGTTATATAACATTGAATTGAAAAAAAAAATAACTAAGGCTTAGGTGTGATTTTTTAAAACTATAGCAGTTTTTTTTCTAGATGAGTTTTCTATATTACACTACTTAGAATTTCTTTTAAATTCATCAAAATGAAATAAATTCCGAAAAAAAACAATTATTTTTTCAAATAATTATTATTCAATTTATTTTTTGCTCACTCTGAACAAACATTGAAACAAATGTTAAAGAAAAGGGATGAAAATTTTATTTTTTATGTTTTAAAATATTGTATTTTTGTAAGAGAAAATTTTGGTTTACATGGAAACGTAAAGAATAATAATATCAACTAAATTTAACGTTTCAGTGATCTTAACAGACTTTTAGTTATCTTATTAAGAGTCTGATAACATCTGCAGTTTAAGTTTATTTCAATAGTCAGTGAAAATGTTTATTTCTTTTTTAAAATGTAAGAACACAAAACCATTTCTAAGAAAATATCAATGCTTACTTCAATGATACTGTATTTATGCACTAGTTCCTTGAGCGTTATAGTTTTGCTGATATGCATTCTTCATTAAGTGATCAAATCTAAATGCCTGAATTACATTGCTTTTGGTAGCTCTTATGCCAATTGCGAGCTGAATTTTAATAGATGCTATGAGACAAGAATCCACTAATATGTGTTACAAACCTATAATGCATCCCGACACGTTATTAACGAATTTGAAGACAGTACTTCTAATAATAATAGTAGTCTCAGGCATTGAATTATTTCCAAACTCCACCGTCACATGCTAGACAGTGTGTTTTATCACAATATCTTGTGTGTGTGCTGTGATTTGTAGAGTATAATTTTTTTAAATAAAATTCTGATTTATATACAGGTTTTTATTTTCATTCTGAACTTTAATGGATAATAATGAGACTCTTATTTATTTTCCAAGCTGTATGATATATTTGAATTAGATCTATAATTTTATTTTTTAAGAAAAACATTAAAGTGTCAGTTTTATGTTAGTTAAATTTCCTTTATATTTGGTATGAAAAGGCCCAAAAATGTTTTTGAATATCACACCGATAACGTCCAAGACATTTATAAATTGTGAAAAGGCACCTGATTAATTTCGAATAGGTGTTAAATTTTTCTCCTTATTCTTTGATTTTGCGAAGTTTGCAAAAAATTGTCTGTAGAAAAAAAAATTCAATAATATTTTACTTCGTAGCTAGCGCATTTTCGTAAAATTGATAGGAAAAAAAAGTTTGATCTTTTTTACATTCTAGTAAACGAAGTATACAAAGAGAAAGAATTATAATCGTTGATCGTAAATTTTTCAA